>CAEGAF010168227.1:0-10306 GCA_903067075.1 Micropoecilia bifurca | reverse complement strand
TAACTGAATAAAAATAATAAATTAGCTTTGTTTTTTATTATTCTTAATAAAAAAAAAAAAAAAAAAAAAAAAAAAAAAAATATATATATATATATATATATATATATATATATATATATATATGTGCGTTCTTTGCTGATATAAATAAAGTTTGGGCCCAAAGTAGTTTGCGATTTCCAGGAGATTGTGTTTAGCGTATAAGAAAAGTTAAGGAAAAGTGAGAGTGGTAAAGAAAGAAGATGTTCTTGAAGAAAGTGAAGGCTGTAGGACTGTGTGATGTCGACTCTTGTACAAAGACTGTACATCAGAGTACAGATACAGTGTGTCTGTATCAGTTCCGGGTTTCTCTTTTGATGACAACAAATACCTGATAATTTTAAACTGTTTTATTTGTTAAAAGATACTTTGTGTGGGTCAAACTAGTGAGGAATTTTACTCTCTCTGAAAAATAACTCCAATTCACTCAGATGACATGTTGGTGTATCCAAACATGATTAATAGACTCAGAGGCAAGATCAGAAGGTTCATAGAGAAAGTAAAGACTTTATCACAGGAGACTCTGCAACTCAAAGGGAGTCTTTTTACTAAACTTAAATTAGATTTATGATGTGTTCCTTAAAGACGTCTCAACCTCTTGACACAGTCTTTGTTTTACAGTGTCAGTTCCAGCCTCTGAGTCAGTTTCCTGTGGAAGGATCACTACTTTTCTCTGCTGCTGGGCTATTTGTGCCACAGTGAAATATAGCTAAGAAGATTCCCTATCATGAGTCTTTCTGGAGGTTTCTCACTCCCTTCTGGGAAATAAGCTTTAGTCTCTATCACATAAAAACCTGGAATAAAATCTTGAAGAGATCATAAACAAAGGACAGCTTTTGAAAACATTGAAGCGATGATGGGGCCATTCAGGACTATCGTTGTCAACAAACTTTGAGTTATAAAGTGGAAGATAAGGTTGTACTCATCTCCCACTTTATTATGTGTACCTTGTCAATTGGTGAACGACTGTAGTGAATCAGCCAATAACACGGTAGCAACTCAATAGATATGAGAATTTTAACATAAAATGAGCATCATAATAGATTTATATGGAACCTTGAAAAAGGCATGTTAGTTAGTGATTAAAGATACATTAGAAACAACTAAATTACTGGGGTTTTCATGTCTCTCAAGAATGGTCTAAAAAATGGTCCAGTGAGGTACCAGCATCAATAATGCTGAGTTTGTACAGGAATAGTTCCCCCGGTTTAACATGGTAGAAAGGCAATATATATATATAAAAAAAAACAGAGTACCATCTCTGAATTCTAAGCATCTCTACTTCTGCTCCAACCTTCATACGTTAAGGACAAAATTTGGAGTAGGCAACAGGAACACATTGTTCACTATCTTGTTAGCAGTGCTGGTGTAAATGGTATTGTAGGGGGTTTCTTGGCCTATTTGGGGTCTCTTGAGCCTGAGTTGAGCATCATTTGAACATCATAGCTTACCTGAGTATTGTTCATGACCATCCCTTCATGACCACACTGTATTTGTACTCTGATGTTTACTTCCTACAGGGTAATCCACCATGTTACAATATTCAAACCATCAAAAACGGATTTTTTGATGGTTTGAATATAGATGGTAAAAACTGGTTTCTTAAACGGTGTTTAAGAAACCAGTTTTTACCTAAATCTCCTTGAAAGTCAAAAGATCTTAAACCAGAAGCAAGTGACTGATAGTTTCTTGTCAATCTCTGGGGAATGTTTCAGATTGTTGAATCTACAGTTCTAAGAATTAGGGTACTTCTGGTAACACACTGGGGTTCAACCAGGTACTTGTAAAGTCTACTAAATTAAATGTCTGGTGATAATATATTCCATCAAAAAAGACTTTTACAACAGAAGCACTGCTTCAGGTATGTGGGATGCAAATGTTGTTACACCCATCTACCCATCTAACCTGTGTATTCTTCCAGGGTGGCAGGTGCCTTTCTTCAGCAGTCAGTGGGTCAGAGGCAAAGTGAAACCTGACTGTCTCCCCATTAAAGGGAAACACAGGATAAACAAACTGTCTAGGCATACTCACACCTCAGGGCGATTCAGAGTCCCCAATTAATCTAACATATAGGGTTGTGAATAGCAGAAGAAAGCCAGAGTGCCTAGAGAGAAACATGCATGCTTACAAGGAGAACATGCAAACTGCAGAAAGATTCCAGCAAAGATTCCAACCCAGGCTTTCTTTGTTCTTTTTCATTTTTGGAACTATTGAATGAAGAGTAGAGGGACAAGGAATAATATGTGGAGGAGCAGGAGGAAGACATGCGGCAAATGGCCCAAGACTGGGAATAAAACCCAGGACAACTAAGTTGAGGATTGCAGTCTTTGAACATAGTGCACAGTCTACCAACTGAGCCACCTAGCACCCCTCAGAACCTTTTGCTGCAAGGCAACAAAGCTAACAACAGTGAGTCCCACACATAAACACACCATTTTTCAGTTGTTCTTTTTAATGTCGACCATGGCATGGTTTTAAAAGTGACGAAATGGCATAAAATCTGGAAGACTGTGAAGGCAACCATGACACTGCCGCTCCTGGTACTCTCCAGATAGTTTTAACCTTGTATTTTCCATGCCTTGGTGACTCTCTTCCAGACTCTACACATCAGCAGCAATGCCACCACCAAAGCCAATAAAGTTACCAGCCCTGATCAAAATTCTAAATGACCAAGTTACGCCAATCAAACATATTTCTCCCCCCAGGAAATTCATTGTGAAATTCTGCACTTATAGCTCTATGTGTTTTACAAGTGATTATTTGAATGGCTGCTAAATGGCAGGAATGACAGAATACACCGAAGGAGTCATTATCAAGACAATTGCGACAGACATTTCAATTCTGCAGTGGAGTGATGCCAATCACAGAAGCAAACCTTAGTCACCCTTCCACAGTACGAGGACTGAAGAGTACATCACCTTCCCATGCATTACCACTGACTTCTTCAATATGCAGGTCTTTTTTCTTACTCAGCATTAAGCTGACACTTATCCCAAATGACTTGATGCAGAGGCACTAACGGCAGAGGAAATGATTTGAGAGGAAGCAGAGACAGAAGCTCTTAATATCTTGGACTGGGAGTCTGGCAGGCTTACACAAGACATTCATCTCTAGCTCTAATCCAACCAGGCTTAGAATAGCTGCAAACGGTAATGCAAGGTTTTGACAGGAGTAAGTGATAAAAGTAGGTACACTGTCTCTCACATTGTAGCTAGATATTAGACTCTAGCCTGACTATTCTTCTAAGCTTCTCAGAGCATTTTTCTGCTTGTTCTCTGCCCTCTATTATTCTTCGCCAAGGAGAACAGCATTTATCCTCTGTTTTTTTTAAGATATGACTGCTGAAATTTCAACACTCTTGTTGGTTTTAGGTTTCAGCCAGTTTTTAATGATGAGTGAATTTTTTTGTGAGGGTTGTTCACAGTTAATTCTGGGAAAGCACAATTGTGTCATTTTTGTGTCAAGGATTGTAACAAATCCTACACTTAAGTGTTTTAATAAAGTTATTGATACCTGGCTTGTTGACCTGCCAAGGAATTACTATTAAAATGCAACTACTTCATTGGATTAATGTGCATTAAGTGATACAACTACTTTTTAAAGTAGTGAACAAGAAAAGTTGCCATTCAAATAAGGTAGAGTTGGATGAGTCTAAGTAAGTTAGAAAAAGGCTACAAGAAAACAGGTGTTCAAAGTGAGGCCCACTTGTGGCCCTTGGACTGATTTTGTGTGGCCCCCAAGTGGAATAAAAAAATCACTACAAATCGAACATGTCCAGCACAGGAGGCTGATGCAGATTGATGCTTTTTATCATAGGGTTAAATTATTACCCACATAATTATCTTACAAAGGAAATGCTAAGCACAACCACATTTTTACAATAAGTAGAACCATATTAATCCAGATAACCATAATGCAGTCAAATCAGCTTCTATCTGATTTTTAACTCTTGGCTACATATAGCAAGTAAATTACCTAAATCCTGTTCTTATCCTGATAATAAACTTGTTCAAATAAATGCAAAAACGTTTCCTACAAGACATAAAATTGGACCACTATATTTCCTTGACTTTTGTTTTCTTTGGCCCGGAACTACTTTTGGTCTACATGACAAAACGTTTGGAGCCACTTAAATGTCCAACGACAGAGCTGAAGAGGTAGGTCATGTAAAACCAAAAGTCAAATTATACTTTAACTCTTTGTCCACTTCCAGTTCCAACATGACTCCACTACATAAAACGTACAAAAAGACATAAATTATTGAATTTGGTGTTGAAGAACCTGATTGTCCTGACCTCAACTTCATAGATGACCCCTAACATGAATGTCAATGTCTGACTTCACAAATGAAACTCTGGGCGAAGGGTCAAAAATTTCCTGAAAGACACATCGTTGTGGAAAGTTATAAAATAGAGTTTTTGTATTTTGATAATTAACATGAATAATTATTGGGCAATAATATACATATATTTATCTTTTATGTCTATTCAATGGATAAACCAAATAATTGTATTGTAGCTTACAGAAACACTGCAATGCATCAGAATAGTCTTAATTTGACATAAAAAACATGAAAACCTAAAGGAAAAAGCAGTGCATAAGGGAAATAATTAACAGGAAAACCAATTATTTATTTTGATGATCAGACTTTTAGACTAGATGTTTACTTTACTGCCACAAATGCATCAGAGGAGCTGGCAGGCTGTATGTCTTAAATGCCAAGCTGTCCTTTAGATCCTTTCCACCCTTCTCCTTTCCTCCTCAACTTGATGGATATTTGTGCAGAGTCCCTCTGTCCCAGTTGCTCTCCTCTTTGTCTAAGTGAGTCTCTTTAGCTTAGGTACATGCTTCAGGGAACAGACAACAAGACAATCAGAATAAAGTCCCAGAGATAGCCTGTGAAGCTCTAATGCAGTTAGAGTTCCTCCTTTTCCCTCTGCTTTTTATCTCTGGACTCGCTCCCTATTATTTTCTTGTTATTTGCCAAGCTTCAAGCTGACATGTTTCGTAGATAGAAATTGCTATCCCATAATTTTGCTTATGTCTAAATGAAATAATACAAATAATACCTTGTAAATTAATATCTTAAATATAAAAGGATGGCAAAAACCTTTTATTGGAAAATGTGAATTTTTTCTAAATTTATGTTTCCATTGAGCTGATTAAATAGATTTACGCAATAATTCAATCAATGCTAGTGAAGGGTTTGTGTGGTTACTTGCATACAAACTTGCTATTTTTATAGAGATCGTCATTCTGGAGCCTCTTGAAGTAGAACCTTGTTTTTGAGCTGACACACACAAACAAACCCACACAGGCTCACAGTGGGCGGTCAGGGAAAAACTGAGCCTCATCTGATCCTTGGCCAGTTCTACTGGGCTAATAGAGAAGGCTTCGACACTTTTACCTAACAAGCTCTGCTAGAATCTGCTGAGAAGTAACAATAGAGAGGATGAAAGGTTTTCAACTTTTCCAAAAGTAGGGAGAAGGAAATGAGCTGTCAAAGAGGTATGTATATCAAAAACGTTTTTGAAGGATTTTGTAATAAACGAAGAACTAACTGCTTCCACAACCGCTCTTGCTCAACTGTTTCCTTAAAACATAAAAAAAACATCTCCAAAGCCACCATCGGTTTACCTCCATCTAAACATGCTGCCAGTGTTCTCATGCAGCTCTTAACCCGACTCAGATGGCTTCCAAAATGTTTTCAACAAACTTCTTCTGACACATACACATATGCGCACACATACAGGATAAAACCAGCCAACAACTTTCCTCAGTCTGTACTCCTCCAAGGATCCTTCTGGACCCGAAGTCCAAGTACAAAGAGAACATTTATGTCACTGCATTTGGGCACAATTTGTGTGCTGGAATTGATTGTCAAAGGAAGATTTATCGCTGCAGCAAATCAAATTATTGCTTCACTAAATTGATACTTAAGTTGATCTATTAGCAAACTGAATGGGCTCATAACAAGAACTAACTTAAGGTTTCTGGTTGAGCTCAGTGATGTGATGTCGCAGCATCGTGGATTACCTGGCGATGCTCCAGTCGGGCTCGATTTTCAGAACCGTGGGGTCTTCAGTGTAGTTAAATCTGACCTCCGGGTTCCGGAGCTCGGCGTCATCGATGTCCACCAGGACTGATGAACTGCTTGGTGAAAGTACAGCTGGGGTAACACACACAATCTCTCGTGCATTTCTCCTGAATCGGGAAGATAAAACAAAGCATTAAGGAAGGTTATTTTACACTGTAAGCACTTCAGCTGAATCAAAGGGGCTGTCCTAAATTTACGTCAAAACAGCCAAGAGACCATTAAGAGTTGTAATTTATTCAAAAATACAAATGAGGCTTAGTGGTACCGCTAAATAATAGTTTGGATTGTTGTGTCGTACTTGTGTCATGGCTTAGAAGCAGATTATTACATCTATAAGAACTTCTACCAAAAAAAAAAAAAAACACTTTTTGAAATTGTAAATGATCACTCACTTGTTGTTACACTGTTTGAACAATTGTTAAGAATCAAATAAAATAAATGTAGTGTTTGGTGCAGTCAATTGGGCGAAAACAATGTCTATAACATCCCTCCACAAACTGCTCGTTATCAGCATTCCATTTTATGACTAGTGGGGTTGCCGTATTCCACCACCATGACAGTTTTACTGGAAGCTTAGAAATACTCTGCACACCTTCATCAAATAATAGCAACACTAACAGTCACTCTTGCATTGGTTTGGTGCAGAGTGCTTTATACATTAGAATAGTATAATAACTTTCCAGTGTGGGGCCAAAGGAAAAACTCAATCAGAGTGGTGATCATGTGTATTGAGACTAAAGGTTGAACTGTCATTTCAGTAATGTGGTTCCTGGTTTGCAATGATTGAGACAAAGTGTGAGACAAAGACAGACAAGATATGTTAAAGACAGCAGTGACAACTTAGGCGACATCATACTGTTTGTGGAGCCACTGAACTGTTTTCAGAAACCCTTCTTAGTCCGTATCTTGATTTTAACATCTGTCCTACAGATGTCTGAATTTTCCCTCGATGTTAATGCCAGTTTGTTTATTTAATTTCTGTCTGCAGTGTGATTAGTTCTCTATGTATTTAAATGACTGGAGCCAGTGGAATTGTAAATAAACAGAACTATTTTCACACTCAATATTATTGTGTGCCAACATTTCATCCTAATGGTGGAGTGCAGTTTTTTTTCTTCCCCAGTGCAGGCTGTTCGTTACAACTGGTTACAATCAGGTCCACACAGGAATCAGAAACCCCACAGATTTATATGGAATATTAGAAGGCAGTGCTCCTAATCCTGGATAAGATTTTTAGGATATGTTATTACTGGAAAATGTAGTTTAAAATAAAAATATAATCATCCATCCATCCAGCAGCAGGCCTGTCACGATAAACAATAAATCAATTAATCAAGTAATCAACTAATCAATTAATCACACAATACGTCAAAATGAGCTAGATATGAAAATTAGTGAGATAACATTTGCTTGTTTGTTTTTGCTGTGTTCTCTCTCTTTCTACCTAAGAGACTGGATGACAAAGTGCTTCACTCTTGGTGTTTCGAGTTATTTCTCCCTTCCCATTTCCTTAGTAATTTCTAACACACAGGGCACTAAAAACGTCAGATTTCCTCCATGGGACAAGAAAGACAAACGTTGAGCAATTATTAACTTTCTTGTGTCACGTCACAGGCACACATGGGCCCGAAATGCCACAAGCAGGAATTACACTGTTCGCTCAATTAGATGAGGACAAGTGACTGTTGCCTCATTGCGAAAGCTCCACAAAATGAATAGAGAGGGATCAACGCTCCTGTCACTGTGTCAGTGTTGGGACACAGTTACCTGTTAAGGTTGTGTTTCCTACCACAGAGCGTAGCATGAACACAACATGTGGAAGAGGGAAAGCACTGGTTTAACGGGACAGTTGCCTTTGGATTCAAACCGAATGACTGTGGTGAACCATTGAACCTGTGGAGGTGCTATGTTGTAAAACAGTAGAAACTAAACAACACCACCACTATGTTATCTATAAGTATAAGTAAAGCAGTGTAGTCTTTTTGCGCTGAATGATGAATATATTTTGAAGGGAACGCTTTGCTTACAGAGACTTCATAAATTTCATTTATTCATTGTTTATGTATGTTGTACATGTAACATATCTTCCAGTTCCAGTGTTAAATGTTCTTAGTTCAATGGTCTTTGAGAGGGTTTATTTGAATTACAGGCATGTGCTGGGGGGGCGTGGGGGAGACAAGGGGGTTTGAGCCCCTGTCCCTTTTATCCTTGATGCACCTAGTGCCTTTTTTCATTTTTATCTTTATTTGTGAGCCAAGAATCATGCCATTAATGACCCAGCAAAATTAGTTATCATGACAGATCTATCCATCAGCAATAGGAGTGTACAGATATATCCGCTGATCAAGAAATTGGTCCAGATTTTTCCAATTTTAGTAGATTTTCAATTGGCCAAACATTTTATGTTAAGCAGATCTTATCCACTGAGGTCTGAAAGTCAGCCACTGTCCTCTTGTGTTCTGCCATTAAAGAAGGCTAACTGACAGACTGACTGCCTAAATGTGTCAATTGAGGTGGTTGAGGCTTCTGTTAGTTAGTCTCATGGATAAAATATTGTTTTTCCTGAGGAAACACCTTCCGGTCTCACTAAAAGAACTAAAACGGGTTCCTGAGGAGAGTGATGTTTGAGTTGTTCTCCTGGACCTGTTGCCCTGCACCCTGGTCATTGTCTTCCTATACAATTCCAGTTGACTGTCATCTCGCTCGCTAAACCAACTACAGAGCGACGTCATGTGACTGAGTGAGAACGCAAGCCTGAGTGACCTACAGCCATACCGTTTTAAACAAATTTGTTCAGTTCCTATGCAGAACTAAACAAATGTACACAAAAATGTCAATAATTGGACAGAAAAATAAATTTAGAACCCTAAACAACCTATTTAGACAATTTATCAGCAAAAGAAAAAACCCAAGTTGATTTGGGGGTTAGCTACACGTTAAAGTTGGACCAAGTAAAACATTTTAGACATTTTATTAAATATATTTTATTTACATTTATTGCTGGCAAAGATGTTGTGACCCTACTCCCTATGGGGTTGTTAAAACCCCACGCAACTTCCAGTAAGCTTTGTAGCATAGATAGCAATTTGGTCAAATCTGATGCAATCTTTTAAATCTTTAGCAGTCCACACCTCCAGCAAGCAGTGGTTTCTCAATAGCTTAGGGTCCAAAATGTAGTGGCCCATTTTTACCAGTCTGTGACTCAATCTTGGACAAAAGGAACACAACAGATGTTTGTGGTTTTGTTAACATATTCAGGCCACTAATAGAAAGATGTAAAGAAGTCAAAGTTTTGTTAACTGATGTCTGTACCTATTATTTTTCTGCGCTTACCAAGGTATTAACAGTTTTTTTGCGATCTTAAGTACATCTCAATCCATTTTGTCCCAAAGGCAAAATAACATTTTGAATCGCAGTCTTAAATACAGTCTTCAGAAGCTACATGATCTAATATGTATTTAGCACAGTTGAGTAGTGGCTGCTTTTCTGGGTCATGATTTCACGGGAGCAGTATGTGTGTAATCTATAAGGATGCCTTAAAGTGTATACGCGCACTTTGATGTAGTGTTGCGAACATTACCACGTCTTTGTACACTATGGCGGCTGCAGAGAGGGAAGACGAATGCGTGTGAGAAATCAAAAAACAGGATGGAGAGTCTTCAACATCAGTCTGTAACCATAGCAACTCCATTCAGGAGAAAAAAGCCAGAGAGGGAATAAAAAAATATGAAAAAAAAAAATGGTCCCAGCAATCTTCACAAGATGCTACAAACACAGTCCCATGGTTAGGCGTGACAGATAAAGACAGAGTTGAGGTGAGGGAACAGTTGTTGTGAAGTAGAGTCTGTGGGATTACTGTGAGGAGGCTGCCGCACAGAAGTGGCTGCTGTGACATCAAAGCGAGCATACACTGGCTTCAATAGAGATTAGCTACGGGAGGCTAATCCATGAATTTGACATGCAAGCAACTGTGGTTATAGTTTGGATTTCTTTTTTTATTTATTTTTTTTTGCTCTTCTTCCTCCATCCAGTAGATTAAGGGAAAAGCTTGTGTAAGTTTGTACAAAGAGATGCGGTGTGCCGAGAGAGCAACAAGCACACACACACACACACACACACACACACACACACACACACACACACACACACACACACACACACACACACACACAC
>CAEGAF010168193.1:0-56325 GCA_903067075.1 Micropoecilia bifurca | reverse complement strand
CTGTGGGAGGAAACCGGAGAACCCGGAGAAAACCCACGCATGCACAGGGAGAACATGCAAACTCCATGCAGAAAGGCCGGGGCTGGGAATCGAGCCCAGAACCTTCTTGTTGCAAGGCAACAGCTCTACCAACTGCGCCACTGTGCAGCCAAAAAACATAACACAGATACATAAAGGAGTTCAGGAAGGTGAAAGCATAGTTTGCAACTTACCTGTCTTAAAGATCTCATATCTGATGGAGAATCCGGCTCCGTGCGTCTCGTAGTCCGACACAAACTTGATAAACAGCTGGTTTCCTGAGGAGACGACCGCTGAGGGGGCGATCTTCCCGCAGTACTTCCCCACCAGCTGACCGTTCTCGTCCACACCATCCCGCACCTCCACGTAGTCGTATCTGTCAGGAGCAGAGCGAACAGAGCCTCAGAAGTGGGGTTAACATGCTACAACATGGTGTTGTTCTCCATTAGGAGAACTCTGCTTTTCAGTCCTCCACCGGGCATTTAGGGAGGAAGTTCAGTGCCTGGACATATACACACAGGAACAGAAACACCATGCTGCAGAGCATATTGTGTGAGTAATGTAGTGGAAATAAAACACTGTGCTAATGAGGCTTCGGGTAAAAGCTAACAGAACAGGTGGGGAGGCGATTTACGTTCATTACAATTTAGACACAAACAGTGAGAAGGTTTCCAGCTCCCGTCAGCACTGATGTTAGGGTTCAGCAAACTACTTTAAAGAGACAGTTTTTGCAGGTGCACAGTGCTGTTTAAAAGCACAATCAAGTATCTATGTTACCTTCAGTTGTTAAAAAATGCTATATACATCTAATTTAACCCCCTGAAATTGGGTCTCTGTCTCTTTAAGAAACTCCTGCTCTTTCTGAAACTCCGCCTTCAGGAAGTTATCATAACATCTTTCCTCTAAAAACCCTTTAACAACATTTTTTACATTGAGAAATAGCTTCTATAATGAGCTCAGTGGATGTGCAGATCTACCAGGTGTTTGCTAATTGCTGCTGGCTAGTCTGAAGGAGCTGAGTGGGGGAGGGCTGCTCTGTGAGGCTTCAGCAGCTTGGAAACTGAAGCTCTGAGGTGGAGCTTTGTCCTCAAAGGCAGAGTTAGGTCCACCCAGTTGTTTTACACAGCTGAATGGTTGCCACAGGAGATTAAAAGATTTCTCAAACATGCATGAAAGAATCAAGTCAACACTCCAGGTATGTTTTTGATGAGGGAATAATATTATAACATGATGTAAAGCTCAACACAGGTGATTTTGCCCCTTTAAGTACCAAATTCAAGCTAAGTAGTTGTTCAGATCCAGTCTAACCACCAGATCACACTCACGACATTCCTAACACATGTAGGATAAAATATAGGGCTGGAGCTTAATTACATTTTCTGTTTTTAGAAAGAGCAGATGTTACAGGTATTTATAATCCACACACTTCAGCATCTCATTCAAATGGATTTTCAGACTCCCGTCTATGGAATGGGATTACATTTAATTAAGTCAGAGTGGAGTTTGGAAGTAAGCGAGGTGAGCTTTGCAGGGACACGAGCCGTGGCGCAGAAACACGTCCGAGGAATCTGCCGTGCAAAGACCTAAGCTGCTTAAGGAGAAACACCGAAGGTCTGTCCAGGGAGGGTGGTCCCAGCAGCCTGGGGAGACATCGGTGTGTGTGTGTGTGTGTGCTGCGCTCTCCGGCTCTCGTTAAAAGTCGACAATAAACGCTTTTGATTTGCGGTTTTCACTCCAGTGCCTGCGTATGGCGGCGGGCGCGCGTGGTTTTGAAGGACAGGTAGAGACAACTTTTCCATGCCGTGTTTTCATTCTGAGTGAAAGCTCTCTTTTTTTCTTTCTTTTTTTTGGTAGGTTTTAGGTTTCCAATATTTCTAATTGCTCATAATGTGAATTTCTGACATGTTTCCAGCATTGCCGGCTACTTATTGAATATTTTCCCGGCATAAACGTTTGTGACCGTCATCATCAGGGAGCAGATGAATAAGCTGCAATTCAAAGACAGTCAAGCGGAGATTAATTTTGATGTATGGGAGAATAACAAGCAGCAGGTGTGTGGTCACATTCAGTCATACATATACACACACACACACACACACACACACACACACACACACACACACACACACACACACACACACACACACACACACACCTCCTTCTGTCTTCTCAGAATATGTGCGCCCCCAGGCAATAGGGGCCTATTTTCATAGTTTTGCCTGATTCCCAAATTACTGTCAAAACATCAAGTCTCCTTAGTGATTCTGAACTAACTTAATGCATGGCTTTTTTCTTCTTCTCTCCCACCAAAACATGATTTACACTTTGAATGGCAGTGCTGTCGGGTGAAATCATTTAGTTGCAGTTTGACACGCATCAACACGTCGGACTTGACACCTTATTTTTTTATTTATTTATTTTTTTATCCTCCACCTGTGTTAAATTTTGAAAAATACTATTTGCGAAATGGAAGCCTTGTTACGGGAAAGGGATTTAGAGGAAATGGGAATGGGGGTTATGAATATTAAGGCGAGATGTGAAGCTAGTAGTAAGCGCTGCTGCTCCGGGTGGAACAGAAACCGACTCGGTTCAGCTCAACTCCAAAACATTCTCGTGTAATTTAGGATTCACCACAAAATAAGCTAACATTTTTGTCACCCTCCAGCCACAAATTTAAATGTATTGTATTGGGATTTTATGCCATAGTCAAACGCAAATAAATGTCTCAAAGTGTGATGTGCGGGTTTTTAACATTCCGATCTTTATAGGTGTTTCAATAAAAACAACAACACACCAACAATTAGTATTTAACAAGAGGGTGTGGCATTAAAATGTCACTGCTTAGACCAATAGAAGTTCAAAATGCAAAACTTGCAGATCAAAAAACATTTAAAGTGCTGGATGGACTAAAAAAAAAATACATAATTCTTAAAGTGTGAAGTCTCTAATTTTAAGAGACACCAATGCTCTATTAAAACTCAGTGGTTAGAAATGCAAACCACTCCCATCGACTATAAGACTATAGAACAAACAATCCCATATCATGATGTAAAGCACAAAAATTTGATTTTACATTATACTGGCCCTTTAGAACCCAGTTTTAATTAATGAAAGTGGAGATTATACTGGATTGAAACCAGTCCCATGACTCTGAGTTAAGCCTGGGAAGAAAAAAGACCCCATACTCTAAAATGGACACCTTCAAGATTGACTAAATCGTGAAAACTGACAAGCCAGTTGTGTTCAGGAGAAACTGTTTATTGTCAGGTGTGACAAAGTGTGAGCAGCTTGGTGACAGGAATGTTTGGAGATGTAGGGGTAAGACAACCCTAAGAACATTACAGCTGGTATTGCAGCAATACCAAAAGTAATAGTAATATTGCTGCACTCATATTTAAGGTGGAGAAATCCCTTCATATATAACTTCAGAAACCATATGACTGATTTTCCTCCACCATATTCATTTTGTTGTTTTTAGAAATCTATCTGCGTTTCTTGGGGAATCTTTGCCCTGCTCTGTTTGTTTTTTTGGTGTCTCCGTGTTTCTCCTGTGATTATTTTGTGATTTCAGTCCAGGTCTTTTTCCTCCTAATTCGTCAGGCCACCAGCTGTGGAAACAGCC
This sequence comes from Micropoecilia bifurca, assembly GCA_903067075.1. Classification (NCBI taxonomy): domain Eukaryota; kingdom Metazoa; phylum Chordata; class Actinopteri; order Cyprinodontiformes; family Poeciliidae; genus Micropoecilia; species Micropoecilia bifurca. The sequence continues at coordinate 52,685 of CAEGAF010168193.1, read as the reverse complement.
CGGCTCGGCTTCCACAGGCACCGCTTTGTTCCACCTCCCCCTTTATCAGCTACGGCTCCGTGAAAGAAAACACTAGTTTTGCATGTTGTTTACAGTGTGTTTCTCCCCTGTGCTGTGATCAAACATCTAGGAAGTCACTCATTTGGTGGGCTCCTGTTAGAGTGATGTCTTACCATCTATTTTGAATAGAAGTTGAAGTTTTTTTTTCCAGCCACAAATGATTGAGCAGAAGTAGTAGGTATGAATTTTTTTTGGGTCTCCTGGCTCACAGCAGAGAGCATTAATCTTCCTGTAGCCCTTCTCTGGTCTATCAGCAGACTTATAATTCACCTCAGATCCTCTGTCTCTGCAGCTATCTCACCCTTCCCCGCATTGCAACTGCCAAAAGCCGAGCTTTGCCAGACGCCTTGAAAAATTGATGCTGAGATGCATCACTGAGACGAGGAAGAGCAGGTCACATTAGTACAGCTGGGGGAGCTCTGCCGAGTGTCGAAAATGCATATTGTGTCAGGCGAAATGGTGCGTTGGCATTCGCAGATAAGTTGCATCACTCTTCTTCTTTCGTTTTTTTTTTAACCAATCAAAGAAGAAGAAGTTGTTTACTGCATTTTTACTCCAGCGTATCATCAGCTCTGATGGCCCTCGTTAAGGCGACGCAGCAGGGGGGAATGGAAGGCAGATGGAAGAGAGACGCACCCGTTTCGGGAAGAAGGGGGGTCCTCACTGTGAATGATAGGAACCTATCTCTTCAAAATATCTCTATTTGTGCCTAAATGAGCGGCGCGCCAACCAGAACTCCGACGGTCCCGCTCCGGTGCGTCCACACTCCCCCAGCTCAGTTAAACGCGGGTCCGTCCGGGCCCTCCTCATCTGGAAAGCGTTTACAGGGGGAAGCGCTCGGCTGGGCGGTCCGATGCCATCGAAAATCTCTCCCATTGCCAGCTGTGCTAAATGTACCTCCAATCTGTCGCTGTAAGCACCTGTGGGTACTCGCTTCTGTGGCTCAGGGCCTTTTTGGGGGTGCAACAACCTTGATCTGGGATCATAAAATGAGTTTGTGGTCTTGTCCCACTTAGCAAAAGCCCCAGACACAATCACAGTTTGGGTGTTTTTGGCACTGCTCCATTTCCCCCTGACCTTTCAAGTTAAATGTAGACTCTTCTTCTCAGCTGGATGTGAGGTGATGCTTACGTTTTATGACTTCTATTCCATTTTCCTCTTGACAATACAATCCAGTTGAGCCATGGAACTATTTAGCTTTCAAGTCTGCTTTGGGTCTTGGTGGGCGAAGGCACAACACACACACTGCTTTGGACACACGGTGAGCAGCCTACCACAGCGCTAATAGTGAAAACGGTTTGCCAATCCAGTGGGGAAATTAAAGAGAAAAAAAAGAAAGAAAAGAGGGTAGGAGAGTAAGGGGGAGAATGTAATTCTCAACGACCTTCGCTTCACCAACCCAAACATATTAGGCTGCCTTCTTTCTTCAGGCACAGAGAAAAAGCAATGTCAAAAAGCAGTGTCAAACGAGAACATTAGTCCTCCGCGCAAAGCTGAAGAGAAGGCGACAAACCGGCGGTCTAACAATATAACAGTTATATTGCCTGAAGCTTTGCCATGGAAATAATCTGTCCTCCCGCTATAAACGTCTGCTTGATATGGTTCTACAAAGGCAATGCAATCTGAAGCAATGGAATAACGCTATGACAGACTGTATAAGCCTCATAGAATTGGTTAGCTTCCTTAATCAGACCATTTATAAGTCGAAGTCATTCTGCAGAAAACCCCAGAACAAGAGCTTTTTCTTCAGCTGCATCCACAACTATAATGTCTGGCCCGTTTGCTCGGGTTTCTCTTTTCTGGTTCTGACAGAGTACAGCTTGTTGTTGGAGGGGAGGACATGTCACCTACAACATGTCAAAACACCTCCGGGTAACACAAGTGCAAATACCTTAACAATGAACTCAGGACAGCTCTGTGAGGTCCAAGGAGATTTAGCAGAGAGAGAGAGGAGGAAAAAAAAGGAACCTGGCTGTCAGCTGTCAGAAAACTCCAGCTCCAGCGGATCTCGGGTATTAACAAGTCCCCATCTAACAAACGGTCACTTGGGGCCCAGGAAAAACATCATTAACATTTGTACTGGGGCTCAAAGTCATGCTGATCTCTGAGTTACTGAGAGGGCTAACCTCACAGGACTCCCACGCTGCCTCACAACCGCAAGGGAGATTCATTAACCCAACCCAGGCCAAGAGGTTCCCTTTTTTTCTTTGGGATCAATTGAGCCATAACTCAGTTGCCCTGGGCAGCTACAGTTACACTCTCCAGCCTCTTTATTAGATACACCGAGCTAATGCCTGAGTTGCATCCCTGTTTTGCCCTAGAACTGCCACAATCTTTGTAGCAGTGATTCAACGAGGTGTCAAAAATGTTCCTCAGAGATTTTAAACCACATTGCAACAGATTTGTCAGCTATACATCTGTATGCTGTTCCAAAACATTCCAAAGATCCTCCACTGGTCTGAGATCTGATGACTCTGGAGACCATTGGAGTGGAGTGAACTTACTTCTATGTCCAAGTTAGAGACAATTGTGGGTGGGTAAAATACCCAATAATTGTACTTAAGTCAGAGCAGAACATTTTTGTTACTCAAGTAAAAAGTAGCTGTCAAAAGGATAAAAATGTATTTGGTTAAAGGTTACTAAAGTACTGAGTAACTAATTAAAACATCCATTATTTCATATTTTCATATTTAAAAATAAAATGGTTACACAGACCAAAATATAAAGACATGTATAAATAACAGATTCGCCAAAAGAATCAGTTTTGCAAATCAATTTCTTTCAATATATAACTTATGTAACTTTGACAGAAATAGCAGGTATGTATCTGGTAAATCTTTGGCTAAAATGAGCGTCTTCATTCGGTGAAGTTTCTCACAGAGGAAATTTTACTCAAGTAAACTTGATACTTAATGATAAAATTACTCAAGTAAAAGTAAAAAGTACAGCATAATAACAATACTGTTAAAAGTATATTATTTTCCCCTAGACGTTTCCATTTAGTTACGTTACTCAAGTAAACGTAACTAGTTAACCAACTCTGGTCTTCTGGACACACAGGTTGTGATGAACTGTGATGAGACTGAACCAGTCTGCCACATTCAAAGTCGTCCTGATTTTAAGGCTCGATTTGAGGAAGTCATCTTGATGTTATTGTTCACATCTGGAAACCTGTGCACGTGATGTCAAGTTGCAACGTGTCTTCATGTATTGAGCTGCTGCAAAGTGATTTTCTTATCTGTATAAATAAGCAGCTGAACAGATGCACCATCAGTCATGAGAGAATATAGACAAACTCTGTAAACCATATCTACGTCTCTGTGCTTACAGCTACAAAAATCAAAATAAGAGAACCCTTCTATTGACACGCACAAAGAGATTATTTTATTTTATTTTTTTCATCAAAGCACCATATCAAACTGCTTTGGCAGATGCTCGACCACAGAGCATAAAAAAATAAAAATATCTGCAGACGTTTAAAGCTATCATCATCGCAACTAATGTTGGAACTCCGCAGAACATAGCTGCAGGAGCTCCAGAATGTGGCAAGTCACTCAGCAGGGACCAAACCACCAACCAATCAGAGCTGCTGGCTTCAGAAGTGGTTCCTCCAGGGCGCGTCTGTTTTACACACCATATATATTTCCACAAGCATGGACAAAGATGAAATATACGGATGCAAAAGCCGGATATTTTCCTCCTGGTTGGCCCAGCTGCTCCCGCTCCAATAAGCGTCCGCGGGTGTTGCCGCTGCTCGGCTCGGTTCGGCTCGGCTCAATGCTGCCCAATATTTTTAGATGCCGTAGCTCGTTGTTCCCAATCTCGCCTTGGCCACGAGCTTGTAGAGCATATTCCTATGCTGCAATTATCATTAGCACTGATGGATTTAGCATGCTCACATCCATTAGCTTCTCTAATTACACTGTTGAGAGATCTGCTGTCGCCAACGATCAAATTAATGAATTTGGCCGTTTAGGCTCTATTATTGCATCCAGGCTCCCTTTGCAACATGCACAATAATCCTTTATTCAGAAAATACAAGCGCACAGCGGCAGGACGGGGCAGAGGGGAAAGGATTTCTGCCCCCAAGGGTGGAGGCCCAGTTCATGAGTCACAACAGGGATGGGTGGAGGGTGTGGAGTTTTGAACGAGCAAGAGAAAGTCCTCGATCGCTCCCACTGTAAGACTTCCAACACTCTGATCCCTGAGCAAGCGCAGTTCTGTTCAGCTGATGCGCTTTCTGCTGCTATTACAGACCACGACACGCCTTCGGGGTCAAAGAAGAGCTGCGCCTACTGCAATTCATCTTCCTAGGAGCGAGTTTCTCTCCTAATTAAACCTGTGAAGTGTGACAAATAGGTCAGAACCTGATTGTGTAGAAATCTCAACATACACCAGTTGCTCCAGCACAAAGACGGGTTTCCACCTGGTGTTCATTTTGGCGGATAATAATATTAATTGGTGGCGTTCTCTGTTTCTGGGTTCAGAAACAGTTTTCTTGACAGAATGTCACACCTTTCCAGACCCAGTCTTCTAAAACACCCCCCCTGCTTACATTTCATACTTATCCAATTCCAGACTTTTCCAGACTCCTTGAGGCTGAGTTTTGAGCTCATGACTCAAGAACTGCAAACATTTTTGACACTAACCAGTTCCAAAGAGAATTGCTTGTGTTATTCTGTTGAAAAGTGTCACTTTTACCCGAGTTTTCTTTAAAAAAAAAAACGGTTTGCATGTCACAAAATCAAGAAATGTTACAAACTGGGCAAAAAATAGTGATTATCAAATTGTTAACTTTTATTGGTCCTTGCAAGCCTCATGATCATAATAATTTTCTTATTAATCACTGACTGCATTTGTAAATGCAGTCATGCTGTAGCATGACATATATTAAGGACCTCATCTCTGTTTCTATGACACATCATTTTTTTTCCCCATCACAAATGTGGGATTGACTAAGTGCCGTGATTTAGAAAACTGCTAATGGGAAAATGAAAACACATTTCGTACTGTTTTTTCTGCTGCTAACTAGGCCTCAAACTTAAAAATTGCTGTGAACACAGCAAATCTGAGAGTGTAAATGTGAATATTCCCACTCTGAGTGTGTGCTTTTTACAAATGAAGGAACCCACCCTTTGGCTTGTTTAAAAAAAAAGTAAAAAAGAAAAAACCTTCATAAACTTACCAGTAATGGCCTTTTTATATAGTCATTCCGACTAAGAGCTGTGTAATAGATCAATTATGCACTCTCACTTGAAAAGGTTCTACGTTTTCCTAACACCACAGCCTGAAACGCTGTGATATGATTCACAAAGCACCCCAGCAAAGCTGTAAACTGGTATGAAATTCAAAGGCAAAAAAAAAGTAACGAGAAGCAAAAGATAGAGGGGATGAAAGGGAGGCATATGTTGTCTCGGAGCGAGAAGGAGAGAAAGAGAACCTGCTACAGACCATTTCTGGCAGTCATTACTGGAGGGAATGGCTTCCATTTGTCCCACCTTGACATTTGAGAGGATCTCTGATTACACAGAGAGCGAGGGGGCGGGCAGAGGTGAGCGAGGAGAGAGTCCTCCACAGGGGTCGGCGGCGTGGCACGGATGATGCGTTGTCGCTACAACAATGAGAAGTCCAGGGTAAAAATAACAGGGAGCTGGGAGGGAGGGACGACGTGGCCCAGCAGGAGGTGGACTTTTACAGTGGTGCCTTTTAAACAACAACCTCTCTGCCTCGTTCTTGTTGCTCCCTCTCCCCATGAAACACCTGAGTGACATGAATACGACATGCTGCCGGGAGGCTGGGTGGGGGGGGGGGGTGGGGGGGGGGGCTGTTTCTTCGAGGTTTGTTATCCGGTTTGAAACTACATCTGATTTCATGTTCTGATTCCAGCATTAAATGTCGTGAAATAAGTTTGGGGGAGGAAAGAATTGTTTGGTTTTGCAAACAATGCATTGAATTTAGCACATCAGTGATCTGACATGTTGTAGTTCACTACAAATGACTTTTTTTTTGCTAAATTACTTTGTAGTAAATATATATTAGGTGTAAATCTTGTCCCATCACAAAATGACTATCACCTTGTTTGTGCAGCGAGTCACAGCGCCACAAAGTGGCTCAAAAACCTTAAAACACCAGGAATCTGAACGCTACCAAGAACCTGTGGATTAATCTACTAAAGCAAGTGTATCAACAGATATCAACAAATTGATTAATGGCAAATGGATTGTTTTTATTAAGTCCAAAGGACCCCAAAGCACTTCACACTACATTCAGTCATTCACCCATCCATGCACACATGGGACAAACTCCTACCACCATCGCCTCCGTCCCAGTCAATGATTAATTACTGGCACTAAGAAAGCAGGAATGGGTAATTACCAGTCATAATTTCATAATTTATCTCAGAAATACCCATCACAATCTAACTAGTTAGACTGAATTTCAGAAATTTTAATTGTAAAAATAACTTTTTGGCTGTGGTGGCCTTTACTTGACAGTGAGTTGACAAGAAAGCATGTTGTGAGAGAGGGGGAAGACATAGTGCAAAGGTCAACGGGCCTAGACTCAAACCCATGACATAGAGCAGTGGTCCCCAACCCCCGGTCAGTGGACCAATTGGTACCGGGCCACGCAACAAATGATTAAATATTTCCGCTTCATGTGTTATTTAAGTCTGAAGTATCTTTTATTTTGAAAATCCTTTAACCGGATGCTCTCGGTTACCTGCACGCTAACACCGAGCCACAAGCAGCAAAATGAGTAAGAAACAGATCAGATGCCTTTGGAAACTCTCTTACGGAACACTCGCGCACACACCCCCCTCCCGGTCCGCAGCGGAATTGTCCAAGTCTTGACCGGTCCGCAGTACGAAAAAGGTTGGGGACCACTGACATAGAGAACTGAGGCCTCTATGCATAGGTCGCACTCCCACGTACGCTGAGTTCTAACATAAATGTTAATTTTATCTGTTAGTAAAGGTATTTCAGAGCCACAAAACACAGCATTCATGTCAATGACAATTTTTGGCATAAATATTGAGATATTTGAGAACGCGTTGGACTAAGTAACTCAGTGAGATAAACTTTTAAGTAAAATTACTCCCACGTACTCTTTATGGCTCAAACATTTCATGAGCTGGCAAGTGGCAACAGCAATTATACGCCTTCCTCCAAAACCACAGTTAGCAAGTAAATTGTCCGTCTGCTTCTGAAGCTAGCAGAGAGCCACCGACACGCTCCTGCATGTGAGGAGCGTATCGTACTTAAAGAACCCAAGAGGAGCAGAGGACAATAATGGAGTCGGAGCAGAGGTCAGGCAGAGGTAAACCCTTTGAAAGCTAGTCAAAACCACCATGCCTGCGCACAATGGAGAGGAAGTGAGGAACAGTAAGGTGTGACTGCCTTTGGTGGTGTTATGGGAAACTGCTGAGCAAGATAGAGAAGGTATGCAGTGTTGTAGATTGAAGGAGTCAAAAAGACGATAGAGCTAGTTCCAAAACAAACTGCCACATAACTATAAGGGGTTCAGCAACATGAGCTCTTGCATGCTAAGATTCTCACACAAGGATTTGCAAAGGAAAGGACGCTTGAGGGCAGTGGTAATAATAACTGTACTGGGATTTATTCAATTAAACACTCCATCCGTTCCCCCTGGTGCTCTTCTTCCTCTTTCTCTTCCTTGACCTCCCGGGAGTGTGTGAAAGGGTTGACAGAGGGGAAAAGTGGTGGGGAGGGTCAAAGAGCAGGCTTGGCTGGATGCATCATGACCCGGTCATCTGGCTGGACATGGAGGACTTGTGCTCACACCCCTTGGGAATGTTAAGGATGATGGTGTATGCAACTAACCCAAACAGTCAGAGCCAGTCTAAATCAACCCAGCAAACAGGAGACGGCTATTTCTAAATCTTTACAGGAAAGAGACAAAGTGAAATGGAAACATAAAAAAAGAATAGGATGTTTCCATAAGGGAAGGATATTTGCAAGCGCAAGCAGGTAATCCGCTCTTGTTTGAATCTGGCAGCTTCCTATGAATGTAGATCAGTTCAAAGATGCAGAGTCTGACGTTCAAATCCCCATCTCCTGTGTCTTTTTTTAAGCCGGCAATGTTCCCTCTGCGTACACAGAGCTCAGATTTTCCAATGATGGAGCACTTTAGAGGCCAAAACGTCCATGCTGGCAGGACACGTGCCAAGTGGTACATCTCCTCTGGCATCGGCCAAGGAGGGGAAATTTCTTGGCACTACACAACTGATTTAGTTTCTGCTGGTCAGTCACCTGCTGCCAACGTTTGAAGGACAGTGTGACACTTCCCACTTGCTCTCCTGACAATCAAACATTGCCTGGCTTATTTGAGGCCTTCAGCACTGAAGAGAGAGCCTCTCCCGTCACTTATCTGGTGCACACAGGGGTCATCCTGGAACGGCTGGCCAGGCGCCAGAGGAGCAGGCTACTAATAATACTTTCAGCACTTTAGCCCACTGAGATAATGCCAGAAAAGATTGCTGTTAGGCTGTCTTCTTTCACATTTTCCCTTCTCTAATGGAAGAAATAGGGGGCTGCGAAGAGAATGCAATTGTTGCCGCAATGAAAAGGACAAACCACAACTAATGTTGGCAATTTAGTGTGGCGAGATCATGCAAAGAGCAAACAAAGCGAGGGATTGTTGAGTGTCTCTAAGTCAATCAGAGAGCAGCTGGGTATCAACCCATCAATCACTGTCTTCCCCACTGCACTGGCCCAATCATGGAGAGCTGAGTGGTGGAGAAACACAAGCAACGCTGCAGCCTGCTGTGGGCAAACATAGCAACCTAAAATAACCCCAGGGAACGAAGAGAGCTTGGCTTCCTCCTTCCTGTACCAGCCTCTCCTCTTTACCCACTGCACACAAACTTTGGTTCCACCAAAGCACCTCTGGGAACTTATGAGTTAGGATCCCCACGGTTGCTGACCCCTCCCTCTTGCACACCAGTCCGGAAAGCACAGGGGCATCGGAGCGACAAGCAACCTGTGCCGAACTGCAGTCACATCAATCAAAATCATAGGGTACTACTCAAGGTTAGACCACTGACTGAAACATGTCTGACAAGGCAGGACATACTATGTTAAAGTATCCAGAGCTCACCACATCAGCTCAGCTAAGATTGTATCACCTCAAGAGGTTGCAGGACTAACATGTCTTCCCTATGCATGCTTTTCTTCTAATGGTAATCTGCTTTTCTTGAAATTTCCAAACTGAATTTGGGTCATCCTGTACGTCAGGATGGACAGGAGGCCTAATCAACTTGTACTCTAGTGCTCACCAACTGGCCAAGGTGATCCTACATACAACGGCTTGAAGGAACTCATTATCATTCCCAAATTAGATTGTTATTTCTTGTATTTTGTGAAATGTGAGGGTGGGAGAGACAAACACAACATCTAGCTAACTAAATCTTTTCTGACAAAATCATTGGCAATGGAGAGACTCCCACTGTCTAATCCATACAATTCATTCCTTGCAATCTTTCCTGAATAAAAAGTAAGATAGAAAACAGCTGACGTCTACAGTTTGTGTGGTTCGCAGCGTCAATATAGAAAAACTTCTATATAGAGAAGCTTGTGTTAGTTCAAGGCTGAAAGGAACAAAGAAAAGAAAAACATCAGCCATGTCCCAAAAGAGCTCATGGACATTATCAGTCTATGAGTGGCTCTGTCCAATCAGATAAAAAAAGAAACAAAACAGACGGACATGTGAGAGTGTGGGGCTTTCATGCTGTCTCAGATTTCTGACTGGTGCTTGAAACCCAGTGGCTTATTTATGAGCAAGAACCTCTTTCCCTCCTCCTCTCCGTCGGCCTGCCTTTCTCTGCTCCCTCCACTGCGAGAGGGGAACTCGTGTCCCGCTGTGAGGCAGAGTGGCTCGCCTCCCAGTTGTGGTCAGGCTGTGCATGAATCAAAGCGGTGACAGAGCAGCGGGGAGGACGGCAGATGCCACGGCCAGAAAGCTTTTCAATCAGACTGCCCTTCCAAGCTGCGGCCAAGGTGAAACACTTCACCGGTGGATTAAAATTAAAAAAAAGACATTCAACAGCCTTATGCATGCGCACACACTCACAATGACCTATTTTATTCCTGCTCATTAGCCAGGAAGTAACCCCTCTACAGTTAAAGGAAATAAAAAGAAAGAGTAATGAATGTGAAGGCCAATGCCTGTCTCATACAACATCTGTGTCTCCTGTCTGGGAGTCTTTGCCCTCGACTTAATTAACAAGGTGAGCACTCAAAAGCACATGAGCGCTGCCGCTTTGCTCCCCTTTTGTCTTTAAATGCCGCCCCTTCCTCATCACTGAACAACACCGCATTGTAAACACACGTTTAAAACGCAGGATGTCTTTTCTTTTCTCTTTTTTTTTGCACCGTTTCACCATGCTAACAACATAGGGTATAATTGGCGTGAGGCGCAAACAAGTCGTACTTAAAGTGGATTGCTCTTCTGACAACCTCTTCTTCAGAGGGGCGCCCGCTTCAGTTTGCAATTTAAGGCCTAATTTGATTTCCACTGCTATGAACTGTGGGAGTCTATTGTTGTGGAAAATACCGGCTTGCACACTTTCTGCTGTCTTTGATGAGGAGGGTAGTTAAAAGAAGCGGCGGGCCTCTTTCGCAATCAAGCTTACCGCTCCATTTCTGTGCCTCCACTTTAGACTACAACACCTCTTTGACTTGTGCTTTAAAGAGGAAAACAAGTCCTCTTCCAGATCGTGATCAAGCCAAATAACTCCATGTCAACGGTCCATTGACGAAGAAAGGCTGCATTTCTTTCTTGTTTGTTTTCCTCCCTGACAACAGCTGACAAACCAATAATCTGTTGGTAGCAGCTTTACATTGAGTGGTGAGAAATGATTGTTCCTCGTCACTTTCCAGCTGTGATCTTTGAATGTTCTTTGTTATAGAGCCACCAAATCAGAATGAATGGCATTAACAAAATGACTGACCCCCCCGCAACCTTTCGGCTCCACACTTCCTGGAAACAGGTGGCTCTCTTCGCATGACACTGAGTTGGTGGGATTCCGTGTGACAGACCCAGCTTTAGATGTGGGGTAGGTCAACACCTCTCTTTCCTCAAGCTGCTTTCGTGGGTTTGAGCACGCTCAGAAAGGACAGGAAAGGCAGGATGTCTATTGTATGAGGTACACAGTGGTGAATGTTTTCTTTCCCAGCAGGCCAAGAAGCTCTACAAGAGGAAAACACAGTGGGATGTAGATGTAAAGGAGCAGTGAAATGGAAAGTGAGGAAAGCTAATATTCCTCTTCCAATTTTTCAGTTTTGGCACCTGAATGTAAGCGACGGGCTCCACTTTGGCTTTTGAAGTGTGGCGAGTCAAGAGGTTTTCACCCACTTTCCCCCTCCTGAAATAGCATTCCTCGAATCGCTCGGCTGCCTTATACATCTCTTCTCAAACTTCTCTCTGTGTACCCCAAACACTGTCACAGTGGAATTTTCTGTGGCGGACCGGAAAGAATAACAACACCCAGGTAGAGAAGCACAGACTTAAGAGACGGCTGGGAAGGGATGAGTCTGCTTCTGTCTTCCGCTCTAGTTTTTGACCCAACTCTTCTGCTCCTCCAAAACAAACAAGACTGAAGCTCTGCCTGACTGCCTGACTGACTGCCTGAATGTCTGAATTTTATTGTGTTCAACATCGAGCCACTTTCTGGTCTGGTCAGCAAATCCCACGCTATCAAAGATTCATGGTGTTGTCAGGAGCTCGCCGGATCCAAACATTGTTGGCGTTCCGCTTTCGAGTCAGCAGGAGAAGATGAGGTGGGAAAGAGGAGGGCATGGGGAGCAGAGCTGTAGGTCAGGAAGGGAAACTTCAGTGGACTTGTTAAAGTAAGTTCTGAATCTCAAACTTTACCAAACCTCTAAATAGAAAACAGTAAGCCGTAGTATTCCTTCTAAAGCAGATGAATTGCCTATCAGGTCTGCCGCTCTGCCACTGAAGTTTCCATTCCATTCCAGATGAGCCTGACAGGCCTTATCAGCTCCCCCCTCTGAGGAACATAGACTAGATGCATGGAAGGGGAGTGGATCGCGAGCATATCTGTTTACCTTGTTGTCTTTGTTTCACCTCGACTCAGCTAGCTCATTCCGCTGATTTTTGCAGCAAATTGACTTCAAATATTTGTCTTGATGCGGCCCGCACCTTTTCCCTCAAACTTCATTAGCTGGGAGAGGCGGCGAGGAGGGCGGCCCCGCCCCGCGAAGTCTCCACTCCGTGAAAGTCTACAACGGTGCGTGAAAGGTAAACACGTTGTGCATTCAGAATCGCAAGGCTCACTTAGTCCCCCCTTATCTCTGTGATGGAGTGTTTTCCTCCTGCCGCTCTCAGGATACAGGCCTCTGCACTTCCCTAAACAAACCTGTCAAGGGTAGCGCGCCCATGAAACGGCTGCTCGGCAGCCAGACTCCGCTCTGCAAAGACTTGTTTTGCTTTTTTTGTTTTTTTCTTTTTTACGAGCACCGCTTTGAGTGGTTCTTGTTTGGTTTGCTGATAAGGCCCATGTCGGAGGAACATGAGGTGCATGTGTGTTCCACTGGCCCGCTAATTAGATTGTGTGGCAGGGCAGTGAAGCATGCATTGTGAGTGCCGTCCAACCCCCACTCGCTTTAGCAGCCTATCAGATAAGGAAGCCATTCTGGATCTCATCAGTTTCCATTATGGAAGGGCTGATTTGGTGAGTGGCACTGTGATGGGGATTCTAATACGTCCAGCTCAAATGTTTCCCAACTGTACAACTGACACAAATAGTGCTTTGTAAAAAAAAAAGTGTTAATAACCTCTAAACTTTTTTCTCTTTGTCACATTGCAGCCACAAACCTCAATGTATTTTGCTTGGATTAAGAGAGGTAAGAAGGAAACCAAAAAAGATGTTAGGTTGAAAGGGGCAGGATCGTGTATTTTCCAGGCACATGGTGCTAATTTATAGCACCATGTGCCTGGAAAATATTATAAAAATTCTGTATAATTCTGTATATATCAAAATTGACTTAAAAGAAATTTGGCCTAGTAATTTAACACCTTGAAATTGGTCCTCTGTCTCTTTAAAAACTCCAGCTCTTTCTGAACCTCCACCTTCAGGAAGTTATTACAACATGGCTCATATTAACCCTTTATCAATGTTTTTACCAGCGTGGCACTGGGAAGGAGCTTGTGTAATGATCTCAGCAGACATGCAATTCTACCAGGTGTTTTCTAATTGCAGCTGGCTAGTCTGAAGGAGCTGAATGGGGGAGCTGCTCTGTGAGGCAGAAGCTCAGGACCTTGGAAAATGCAGCTCCCAGGAGGAGCTTTGTCTCAAAGACAGGGCTAAGTTCACAAAGGCGTTTTACACAGTTGAATGGTTGCCAAGGGAGATTAAAGGATTTCTCAAACATGCATGAAAAACTCAAGGCAACACTCCAGGTATACTTTTGACATGATAAAAAGTTCAAATAAGTCGATTTTACATAATTATGTGCCTTTAAATGAGATCAAAATGGATCTATTTGACTAATACAATCATTACATATGGAGTAAAAGTAACAGCACAACAAAGGGAAGATGGTCACAGACTCAAAGTAGATGAGCAAATCTGAATAAAGACTTCACCTATACCAGCAGGACTATAGCCCTATGGCTAAAGCATTGTGTATATAATAGTACAGTCATAGTCCAGACCCAATTGACAATCTGAAGCAAGTTTTGTTCAAAGATACCCGCCTTGCAATTTGACTGAAGTTGAGCGGGAAAGACATAAAGTTTCGCCTCCAGACCGGTGAAGCTGGTAGCAACACGCTGTGAAAGACCTGCAACTGGAGCAGATGGTGATTCTATAAAATTTGGCTGGGTCTAAATCCAAATTCATGCCACATACTTTTTTAATGGTTTTTATCTATGAAAATGTTGTAAACATTATTTAAATTTTATTTCACAATTATGTTGCGCTTTGTATTGGTCTTTCACATAAGACTATTACCAAAGCATATGTGTCATCGTAGTGTAATAAAGTGCTTTGAAGTTTGTAGCTGCTACATAACAACCACAGGAAAGGTTAAGGAGTTTAAATATATAATTGTAGAACTCTACAATATTTTAATACTCTGTTCACACTGACACCCTTATGTAGCAACTAGGCGTGTCACCATAACAAATTTTGCTTAGACGATAAATTGTTCCAGAAGTCACTGCGAGAAACGATAGTACTGTTGTTTTGAGACCACTTTCAGGTAATATAATGGCAATGACATAATAATCCATGAACACATTCTCAACAATCAGTAAACTTTAAATTCTAACTAACATTGAACACTGAAGTGGAAAACATTTTAAATATCCAAGATAAATAAACAGAAGCAACAAATACAATGAATTATGAAGTCTCTGTGAAGAAAATGTTCCTTAAAAAACAAAACAAACAGGGCTAGCTGAGACCAAATTGAAAATTGTGTGATCCAGTTTTTCAGAAGTTGGGATACATCACAAAGTGTGACTAAAACCTCTGTGCACTAACAATATTAAAAATGAAACGGCTCATAGAGTTAAAGACAGGGGATGAAAGGAACTGAAAGGGGCCACTCCAGTTTTTGGGTGAAAGCTCTGCGAGGCCCACATGAATCGGTTCCAGACTCGGGTTTCACGGCCGTCTGCCAGGGTCATTTGTTAACGGATCCTGGAAACAAGCGATTAGGATCTTTTCTGACCACAGCGCCGGTGCTAACGTCCGCTTTGAATGAGCGTTTCATCAAAGAAAAACGCTGATTGTCACAAGAATTGGGACGTTTTTGTTTTTTCCCATCTTGGTCAACGGATAAATTCATTTTTTATTGCTTCTTTCCACTAATATCAGCATTAAATAGAGCAATTGAATTGGGGAAGTTCCTCAGATTTAGCAGAGTTCTGCTGACATTCAGTGTCTCCTAAAGGAAGGAGGGCTCCGTCTCCCCTAAACCAGAAGAAAACTCACATCCAGGAGGCCTGGAGGAACCCAATCCTGCCTCTACCATGTCCAAGATGTACATTCCTGACTAATTAGATTAACACAGCCCATTGTTACTGACCCTTCCTCACCCTCTGTTTCTACATATTGGACCTCATTCATATTCAAACCCCCCTCCCTCTGGTGCTGACACTGGAACCAAAAGCAGTTTCAAAGAGCATCCAGCTGCTAAAAGACAGCACCATTCATAGCCTGCCATAAATCTCTGGCAGCAATAAAGAAAGGTTAAAGTGGGATTTAAATCCAAGGTTTGAAAAGAAAAAAAAAGAAGAAGAAGGGAAGCTGCCGCAAGTGTATACGGGGGACCATTCAAGGAGCACAAAGGGAAGCGTAGGGTCCCAATTTTGGGTGGAGCGGGGATACAGTAACAGGATCCAGCAAAGCTCTGTGCTCTCTGGAGGCCCTGCAGCGTAAACAAACAGCTGAGACAGAACAGGGCCGACACACACACACACAAACACACACGCTCGCTCGCGCACGCATGCAAACGCTCGCAGAGAGACGAGCAATCAGAGCGAGGCAGTGAGCCCAGCAAAGCTCACCTCAGGGCACCCGCACTGACACAGCCTCATCACATTACTGACTGTCTCTGGTTTCAGAGGCTCAGGCTACCTGTCTGACAATAGGCCGGCTGCTTAGCCTTTTGCTGGATGCAACAGCTCGTGGCTCACCAGTCCAAGAACGATCAGTTACTGGACCGTCACAAAGAGGTTCCATTTTAAAGGTCGCTTTTATCAAGCTGGGAGTTTGGAGGCTGGCCTGTGGGTGAGACGCATAAGTGTGTTTTATAGTTGCTAGGGTTGTACCAATCGCAGTTTTCCTACTGAAATCCGATTGGCAATCTTTACAAAAAGCCTGACCTGCCGATTCTGATTTTGGACAAAGCCATTTTTTGTTGTTAGAAAGAAGTGTGGCTAAATGTAGAAAGAAAGTCACTGAATTTTCAACAGTGAGGTGACTAGTGCTAGTTGTCAGTCACGTCTGTCTCACAGCAAGACTATGAGAGAATAGTGGTGTACCAGTCTACTGATCTCCAAAAATTAAGGAAATAAGGGGCAATTTATTAGTGCACCCCAATCAATTAATGTGGAATATTTCAGTCCAGTTTCAAATATTCCTGTGTATTACAGCTTGTATAGATGTCCTGGTGCCAGAAAGTGCTAGAAACCTAACATTTTGGTGTTTTCAGACACAGAATAAAGATTTATGAAATCTTCACTATGTTTTAAAGAATCTCTGTTCAGTGTAGAATCATCCACTCAGGTTTGACCAATCTAAATTTTTACAGTTCCAAAATGCAGTCCTGATTCCTCAGGAAACATCAAATAGCTTATTAATTCAGCAAAGAATGAGAATCTTGAAATGAGCCACCCGCTGACAGTGATGCCACTCCAATATTTGTGATATCAGTCATATCACAAATATTGAGGCTGCCATTAGAGGAATATCTTAGCTTCAACTTTGATATCAAAAGTAGCAGTTAATCTCCAGGAACCTCTCACATCTTTATTGAGTAATGAGAATGTGTCTTAACTTGGGATTTGATCTTCACTTTCTCACAAACTAACCCCAGCTGACATATCTTTGAGAAAGAATTTGGCCTAGCAAACAGAAAAAAATTAAAGTCTAATCAATATCACAGCCCGATGACTTCACACCACAAAGACGCAAAATGACGGACTTTCCCAAAACCAAACAGCAGAGACGAGACATTCCTTCATCCTTCTGTCTCACCGCAGAAAGGATCGCTTTATGATTACTTGTTGGCGCTTTTAGACGCTAGATGGCGCAGTTTGACATGCAATAAGGGAGAAAGGGAAGAAGGAAAGTGAGGGGGTTGAGGGAAGGAGAATCTCTTCCACAAAACACACACACACACACACACACACACCAGACATGCACACGCACTCATGATCGGAACATAGGCTTTCTGGGTGAACACGGGTCTGGACGGGGTTCCGAACAACTGCACATCTTAAAGCATAAAGAAAGAAGGTGCATGTGTTTGTCACCACTCACTTGCACTCTCGGTCCTCAAGGTCGAAATGCGGGTTGAAGTTGATGAGGATCCGCTGGTGGGGCCCCGGCGCCGAGATGACCCACATGCACCTCTGAGAGGGCGGGTAGGACATCGGGTATCCGGGCGACGTGAGGTAGCTGGCGCTGGAGATCCTGATGTTGCCTCCGCATTTATCTGCGGTGAGGAGCGAAAGACGTGTTCTTTAAAAAGTATTGCATGTCGCGCCAAAAAAAAAAAAAAATGGAAAGAAAGAAATAAACCCTAACCAATGTCATAGATATAAACAGTCATCAAAAGATACTTCAATTTCTATTAAAAAGAAAACACACGAGTCAGCATTTAAGTTACACTGGTGAAAACCGACTAAGTTTAACCGTGAAAACCGCGTTTTATGTGGACATATCTGAACCAAGATGTCTGCCAAATCACACGCAGTAATATTAGCTAATGAAGACGAGTTTGTGTAGTTGACGAACAAAACATTATCGTTACTTTGTTCCCATTAATATCCCACTAGAAAGCCAATAACTTTATAAAAGAATCTGCTTTAACTTGGTGCATCAAGCCGTTTCCATTGACAACCATGACTCCAATGTGGCTTTCATGGTCAACAATTGCCTCAAGGTGGATAAGCGAGTTTCGACTTTACTGCTGTCTTGTCATTAGCGCTACACACTTCAACACAGAGACTCTCAACCTCAAAGTCTGAAGAGTTTGTTTTTTGTTTGTTTTTGTTTTGTTTTTTACTTCTCCCATGTTTTGGCCAATAAATGTTCTCTGTTGCACACCTCACATCTCAGGGTAAAGGCTAACCACGTTAACCACATCTTTAAAGTTAAAATGAAATTTGTTGGAAATTTGTTAACAAAGTAGCCAAATGTAGTTAAAATTTGACCACTACATGCACAGGCGGCGTACAGTTGATTAAAAACGTCAATCATTTTAATGGGTAACATCTAAGACTCGTTTTTAAAGTGCATGGTCATGAAAAACTTCTGGTTTTGATCAGTTTTTTTGTTTGCTTGTTTTGTTTTTACCGATTTTGTTCGACAGAATACAGGGGTAGACAAGGAAAACAACAACTAAAAACATCGCGTGTCGCTTAACCGAAACCGGAGATTAATCATTTAAAAACAAGAAAAGGAAAATTAGGCCAACAAATGATTCATCACGAGCGCGTTTCCCCCTCCACTCTGCCACGCGCGTGTAAGCGACCTCCAGACAGACAGAAGGCGCGTCGTCTTTGTGTTTAATATTCTAATAAGCATATAGTTCCAGTTTGGAAAGGGAGGCAGATCACCGCGGAGTCTGAGCTCACAGACGTTTGTGCGGAAAGTTTGGTTTTGAAGTCAGGCTGATCTGTTCCTCCAAACTTCCCTCATCCTGACAGCGCGTTTCATCATTAAAAATAGGCAGAGTCTATTTTTAAAGGCCCACTTTTTTATACAGCTATATATTTATTTATAAAGCATCTGCCGTCAACATGAGCGCTTGGATTTTTTTTGTTGTAAATAATAAAAAAAACAAGTACTGGATGCTTGAATCTATTAATGTACACATATAGTAGATGGACTTTTCTTAACTGCATCTTAAATCACATAAACAATCACTTTTAATAGGCTTTAAAGTGCCGATTTCAAAGTAATAAATATGTTTTATTTGAGTTTAAAGTTTTCACTTTTGATGTTATAATAATAATAATAATTAAAAAATTATT
Organism: Micropoecilia bifurca; assembly: GCA_903067075.1. NCBI lineage: Eukaryota > Metazoa > Chordata > Actinopteri > Cyprinodontiformes > Poeciliidae > Micropoecilia > Micropoecilia bifurca. Next base: position 33,875 of record CAEGAF010168193.1, on the reverse strand, counting down.
TTCTGAATCTAAGTTTTAAAGACAATTCGGACGTTTTCCAGACTTCGCTTGCCTTAGACTGACTTCAGCTCGGAGTCAGTTTGCCCAAAGATCAGCGCAGATCAGAGAAGGGCTAATCTTCAGGAAAAACAGCGGGATTATGTGGCTTTGCTGGGTACATAGCAGCTTTATTTATACTCCTATCAGATGTCACACTTACCGTTCTTAAAAGCCTCGAGCACCACGAGGAATCCCATGAACAGGACAACTAATCCACAATGCATCCTCGTTCTGTCTCCTCCAAAATAAGAAGAAAAAAAAGAAGGAAAAACAAAAGCACTCCAGGAAAAGAAATATAAATTTTCTTTAAAAGAAAAATCCTCCAAAAGCTTTTTGTTGTTATTTCTTTCTTAATGTCTCTCCGTTATAGTTCGAGAAAACAAAACTAAACAAAACAAAAAAAAAAATAGAAATGTACTTAAGCAGCAAAAACAATCAAAAACAAATTTAAAAAAGTGGGGAAAAAAGACTCCAGGCTGAATCTGTGTTCCGAGCAATCAGGTCGCATCGTGTCACTCAGCTCGGGCTGCGGCTCCTCGCCTGCGCCTGCTGCTCTGCTGTCCGCAGCGCGCGCCTCTCCATTCCACCGCCGAGACGCCGAATGACGCGAGTCCTCAAGCCTCCACCTGGCGTCCTCACTCCGCTGGATGATGGGTAATAATCCTTGGCTGTGGGACTGCACAAAGAAACAAAATAGTAAAATAAAATAATAATAATAATAAAAAAAAAAAAAGTAGGAAGATTGTAAGCTGCTTATTAAGGCGCCGCGCTCTGCACCTTCTAACTGCTCCTATGCGCCCGTGTAGCAGAGTGATGGGCTTGATTATAGCCAACCTGTGTCTGGAAGGCTCCTTATATGTAAGCGGAGTTGCACACTGAGCAAGAGCTTCGTTAAGTGACAAGACTTTCTCTCTCTCTCTCTCTCTCTCTCTCTTTCTCCCCCCCCCCCCTCCTCCCACTATCCTCTCTCACACAAACGGAGCCAGACAGTAATGGAAGATGTAGTGACTCAACAGGACCCGCTCGCTCCGGGCCACGGCCAGATAACAAGACGGGCTGACCACCATAAACAGACTATTTTATTCATCGAAATTGGCTTCGCTTCTTGTTTTGAGGTGATTACAGCAAAACTTCCCCGTTGTGACTCCTGAATCCTGTCCAAACGCTCTTCTTCCCACACAACTCAAGTGGAACTGGATCACATGTCATGTTCTTTTCTCTCGTTTTTTTTTCTTACTCTGGAGCCACATAACTGTATTTATTTCATTTTTTTCTCTCTCTCTCTCTCTTTGTGAATTTTTATGTCCATTTTTTTTTTAATTTTGCGCACCAGTGCGCCTGTTTGTTAAAACCTGCCCCGCAACCGTGACACCATTAAACCGGGCGCCCTGAAATTTAGAGGAAATCGATGAAAGCGAACATTTCAGCAAAGCCTGCAAGTCGTTCAGCTGCTGGATCAGAGAGAGAGAGAGAGAATGGAAACCTGATGTACAACACGCAGCGCGGTGAAATTGGAAAATGCGACATAAAATAGTAGAAAAGTGCGTTGGACGTTAACCGTGTTGCATTTTATTAACGACGAGGAACAAAGGAGAGAGTTTGATATTTGGATTTGGTCAAAACGGTTAAATTCATGGATTTCCGTGTAGGAGAGAGAAAAACTAAATAATGAAAAGCGGTTTCTGAACATTTCTTTTACAGGATTCTGCGTCGACTTTTCTGCCAATCTTGGACGTAAAGTCAAATAAAAAACATCTGCATTCACCTGCGTCTTGAGGATCCGCGGACCGGCAGGCATCCAGCCCTCCTGTCCTCTCCTCTCCCTTTTCCTCTCCTCTCCTCTCCTCTCTTCTCCTCCCTCTCTTTCTATCCGCTTTCCAACAAGAGCAGAACAGAGCAAAGTGCTTCCCTTTTGATTTCCTTAAACAAGTGACAAGAAAAATATCTCCCAAAAGCGAGCAGAAACCAAACTTATTTCATCTCCAACTTTGAACCGCCCGCAGAGTCCCGGAGGTTGGGAGGTGAGCGGGGGCCGCTTAGCGCAGCGTCGCTGCCCGGGACGCGGCTCCTCCGCTCGGCGTGCAGACAGTAACCTCCCCGCTATGAGAGCGGCTCTCTCCGGCTCTCATTCAGCGGCTCAGACCCTGACCAGCGAGGAGGGTGGAGACGGAGAGGGGGGGGAAAAACAACCAGTTCCCCAAACCGAACACCTCTATCAAAAAATAGAAGTAAAAAAAGAATCTTTCAAAATAACTTTCCCCCTTTCTCTGCCTGTGCTCCTGTCGGCGCGCGCCTCTCCGCTCCCTCCGCTGACTGATGTAAATGAGGGAGGGTCTGAGCTCGCGCCAGCCCAACACGCCCCCCTTTTACTAGAGGAGAGCGACGGATGCGCGCGAGTCTGGTTCCCCCCGCGTGCGCGTGCGTCTCTGCAATCGATATGCAGATTTCACGCAGCTGCCTGGCGGCTCGCGCTCCGTCAAGCCTGCAGCCTTTATTGGATGCGCCAGAAAGTCTCAGTAAACAGAAGAAAAGAAGAAAAGAAAAAAACGTGCGCATTCTCAATGAGATCTATCTCCCAGTTGTGATCCGTTCACCGACAGCCTCCCTCTTGCCTGCCTGATATTCTCGTATGATAAAGAGCGGAGCAACGTCGCCGGACGGCGTCCAGAAGCCTTATGGATGTTGGGGGAAACCTCTGATTCCATCTCCCATCTCCACAGGAGCCGCGCGGCTCACGAGGAACATGAAGGATATTAAGACGAGCGTTGAGGTCACCAGCTTTACACACACAGCCCCGTTGGCATATTGTGTTAATATCACTGGTGAACTGAAGCAACTTAATGCGTTTTTCTTGTAGACTATGTAAAACAGTTCTACTCTCTGATGATTTTTTCTTCTTCTTGATTCTTTGTAGTATGATGGCTCTATCCGGTTAGTCCCTTGAACGGAATTATGCGAAATAGGTAACAAAAAAATAATTAAATAAATAAAATAAAATAAAAAACGGTGGAAATTAGCATAACAGCTTGATGTTGGCTAGGAACTATCTTCTGTGAGGACCCATAATGCCTAGTGAGTAGATACCTTGTCACCATGCGGGATGACTTTGAGTAAAAAGTGGGATGTTTGGCTCTGAATATGCTGGACAGCTTCACCTGATCTCCTTAAAGGGGCAGCATTAGGTATAATCGACTTTTTTCACCTTTAATTGTCATATCATAATTATTCACTCATGGAAAACACACCTGGAGTGTTGCTTTGATTCTTTTATACATGTTTGAAAAATCCTTTAATTTCCATCGACAACCACTTGTTTTCACCAAGCCCCGCCTATTTCTCGCCTTGTTCCTCCCCACTCAGCTCCTACAGACTAGCTGCAGCAGTGACTAGCATTAACCTGGTAAAACTGAGAAGAACTGAGAGCCTGATTAGCTCATTATAGGAGCTACTTCTCGGTCCAACACACCTAAGAACAGTTGTAAATGGCATAATGGAGAAATCACAGTAGGAGCTTCTTAAACAGACAGGCCAAATTTCAAGGTGTCAAATTGAGAAGTGAAGTTTTTTTTCCACATTTTGCTTGACATTTACAGCATTTTCATAACAACTGAAGGTAACTTATTTACGTGATTGTGCTATAACATGGCTGGAAAATACATAATACATAATAAAATTCATAATACAATACAATATATTACATACATTGTCCTTTTATAAATGGGTGGTATTATAAAAGCCCATCTCATGCTAATACCCTCCTCAGCTCTTGTTACACTCTTGGAAACTAAAGAGACACTGAAGTTGTCAAAGAAATCCACAAAGATATGTCTGAAGATATGTCTGATTATTACAAAAAAAATCACTTTTGACAAAAAAAATGACTTAGGCAATTTTTTTAAAGTTGATTATATTCAAGCAAGACAGTTATTTAGACCCCTTCTAAAATCAGAGAAAAAGAGGAGATTGCTGGCACCTCCATGATAAAAGTAGCCCTCCTTCATTTGTATTTCATAACGTGATTCGAGACTAAATACATCAAAGCTGTGAAATCTGACACCAAAGACACCAAATCTGAAGAGATGAATGAAAAAAAAATTCTAGCATTTCTTTTCTAGCACGAGGTTTCCAGTTGTCCATAACTTTTATAAAACATTAGGAAATATCTAAAAAAAAAAATCATTGCAAAACTCTTATAACAGGAAGTGAGAGTTAAACACAATAGTTTTTTTCTAAATAAAAAAAAACGTTCTTCTCCTTTTTAAATCTGCCAGAGTTCGAAACTGAAATTCAATTGTGTGCAATAAGCGGACAACTCAGGCTGCTGACCTCCGTGGTTAGTAAACCTTTTGTCCTGAAGGGGGCGTCAGAGCTGGGAGCAGCTTCCTTACAGTCCGCTGTGCCTGTTTGTAAACTGCTGAGTTGATAAAGTACATTGCACTCACTAAACTGTCCTCACGGAAGGCTATTAATAGTAATGATAATAACAATAATAATAATGATCTCGTGAACAGTCTGGCTGTACTGTGTGTTCAAATCAGGGTTGTACATTTATTGGGTTTGTTTGTTTTTTTTACTATAGTTTTAATTTGTTATGACTTTTTGTTCGTCTAATTCAGTTTTATTTAGTTTTTGGCGTGTGTTTGGGAGTTTTCATTAGTTTTATTAGCTAAATATTGTTTTGTTTTCCTTAGTTTTAATGAGAGTTTTAGTTTATTCACACTTTGGTTAATTCCAAAAGGTTAAAGTGTTGTTTTGTGATTCCACGTCAATTTAGTAATGAATGCTCAGCAAAATATACCGTTTATAAAAGAAAAATAAGATAAATGTTTTTAATTATTGCCAAACAACCAACTGACTGGTGTTTCCTCCCAACTTTTGCTGCAGCCATTTTGTGAACGAGTGTTACTTCAGTTTTCTGCATTCATTACAGCTTTTATTTATTTCAGTTAATAAATCTTTTTATCAAATTCAGTTTCCGTTCTGCCCTTAGTTTTAGTTACTTTTGCCCTTGGTGCAAATCTGGGTGCAAGTGAATTGTCTGTGAAAACACAAGTGCCACTTGGTCATTTTGGAAGGCTTACATGTTAAACACAGAGGGCTCTATATTGAGACTTCACTCTGCGTGAAATGAAGTATTTTTTTTCACACGTCTCAATAGACCAAGATGGGCTTCTCAGTCCTTGCATGTTGTTATTATCACTTTATTTTATTCCCAAAGAGAGCTGGAGACAGAAGCTGGAGTGGCTTTATTCTCAGTAATTCTCCGTCTCGCTGATAACAGTGTTCACATTTTTGCAGGCCATCTCTATCAAAGGTAGCTCTAACAAGTCTTCGGTGTCATCAGGATAAAACAGGAACAATGGCTCAGAGTCATTTCACAAGCCCCCCCCCCACACACACACACCGGCATATCTAAAATGAGGGTGGAGGTTGAGGGGGTGAGGGAGAAGGTGGGGGGTAGTAAGAGAACAATAAAAGAGCCATTTAAAGGATTTGCTTCTTCATATATATCCACGCTAATCTTTACTACAGCCCTGATGAATAATTAGCTCTGGTACAAAAGCAGACATTTTACTGCTCCTGCAAGCAGCTGTCTTGATTTCATTAGCTTGCCCTTTATTCACCGACATGAATGAGTCAGGGGGAAAATGGACAGACGAGGAGCGTCAGGCCTGGTTTTCGACTGAGAGGTCTGTCTCCGAGGCAGCTGCTACGAATCTAGGCAGGGTTTTGTCATTTCTGTTCAAACTTCTGTACTCTGTTGGCAGAGTTAGGGTAAAGTGAAAAAAAAAAGAGTGATGGCCTCTGAATGGCTGAGTAAGAGGACAGCAGGGAATAAATGTTATCACGTTCCATTAGGAGTATGCAAAAAAAAGTACAAATAAACAAAACAAAATATGAATGTGAGGTTTTTGAAGACTTACTTTGTTTTCACACCTGATAATCCAGTAGTTTCAGTTCGACTAGGGACCAAAATCACAACATTTCTGACATTTTCATCTGGAGCGGCTGGTTTTCACACTGCACTGTGTCATATGTTCACCTCATTGATTGTGGTGGCGCTGCACCAAGAACTACTGAAGGAAACGACACAAAAACCTCAGAAGAAAACTCGCAAAATGAAAACAAAAATGGTGTCGCATCATTTTGTGGTGGTTGTGGGATTTTTCTTTTGTGTTTGGTAAAAGACCACAAGCCATTTTGTCCCGCTGGCTTTTGGGGGTTCACTTTTGTTCGCTTTTGGGGTCTGCATCAAAGTTTGAAAACAAAATATAACGTGGAGCTCAGAACAGACAAAACGAACAACAAACAGGAGGACAAGTTGAAAACAGAAAAAGGATTGAATCCGATGTGCATAGGATAGATATCTTTATCCTTCTGGAATCCTTCTTATCCTTTTTTTCCCTTTTGAATCAGCAGCAACCTAATCAACCTAACACACTAAATAAAACTACAAAAATGTCTACTTTTACAATTCTAAGAACAGGAAGAGTCAACAAGCATTTTCCACCTACTCCAGTGAAACAAGCACCATATGAAGAAGTTCATATTAACTGTAATATAAATCATTGCATGCATGCAGCAGTGACAGCATGGTATACTCCTGCTGATGGAGGCACGTAAACACGGCCCTTACCACTTAGTCAGTCTGTCAGAATGAGGTTTCTTCACCATTTGCTGTGTAGCAGTGTCTATGTAGCCACTTGCTAGGCTAAAGCTGTTTCAGTGACTAGGTGTCAGTATGTGGTAGTTGGGACTCCCACGCTCCATCTAATGCCTTAAAGTTGTGCCTGTCATAATCTGGTGCACATGTTTGAACAATACATTAAACTGCCAAATTAAATATGTCATAGTTACAGCTAGTAAACTGGGATGATAAAAAAAATAAAAGGCATCTATAAATGAGCATTGGTCTCCTGCATAAGGGTGTGATAAGCTACCAGGCTCTAAAACCCTCTGTCTTCCAATAACTCGGACCTTTGCCTCACAAAGGAAACAATTCTTTCTGTGCTATCACTGATGATTAGCTCTGAGTAAGTCATGAGGGATGCAATGTTCTCATTAAGAAACATTCCTGCAGAAATATTGGTGAGATCAGTTTCCAGGAATCTTCAACTGATATTAAACTGGGGACTGTAAAGAGGCAGGAGAAAGTTACTAACTACAACCAAGACTGCTATGCATCTTTCTGGGATTGAATGAATAAACACTATAACCTGTGAATTTGGAATAAAAGGATATGTTGATATAGATGTTATTTGAAAAAGGAAAAAAAGAAATTTAAATCTCAGAAGTGTAGCATTCATTTGTATTTGGCTCTCTTTGCTCTGATATTCATATATAAACTGCAAAAGAAGTCACTTAAAGAGTTGACCTGTGTGGAATCTGATCTCGGTATGAATCCAAATAATGATAAGGTTCCAGACATTACATAATGAACATTAGTAAACAAACATGGAAACCAGATGGGTCGGAAAGAAAGTTTGATCAGAAATGCAAAGCCAGGCTAAGTTCTGAAGCAAAATCGAAATGGAAAGACTCTGGCGCCACTGCAAACCTAGCAAGATGCAGCTCTCCTCCTAAACTACAACTGAGGTGATCGAATCAGAAACCAGGACAACGGAGTCATACACTGCCAATTTGGCCTTTCACCTTAAAAAAGAAAGCTGTTGTTTAGATCATGCTTTAAGAAGTCCTGTTACATTTTTCCAATAGGGTTTTAGGGATCACAAGAAGATGAACACTGGGTGATATTTTTTGGCCTACATGCCAAGCTAATTGCTGCACATCTGCCTAAATCCATCACATCCATGGAAAAGCATGGTGGTGAAACCAAATCATCTTTTTTCATAAGTACTAGGGATGAGTTGATGGAAAAGATGGATGAAATACATGTAAGACTATCCCAGGAATGAAAAACTAATTACACTGCAAAGGACTTGACTCTAGCTGTGAAGTTTAAGAAGTGCCAACACTTTTGCAAGGCATTTCTCAGTTAACGTAACTGGTGCCTTAGTATTGTTAATGTTCTTTCAGTTTTATTAGATCTAGTTTGGTGCATATATCGTATTTGGGTTTGAATGCTCCAACAAACAGAAATAATGTCCATTAGACATGAAGTAACCTTAATCTGAATTTAAAATCTGAAGGAGATAAACAGAATCAGGCAACATGATAAATCAAGCAAATTTGTTCCTGGCAACTAGATAACTAGGGCCATTTTCAAGATGTCATTTGTGTGATTTCTTCCTCCAAAATGATAAGAAATAAATGTTGTCGATTGGAACACTTTTCTTTTTTGCCTGCAGGAGGCTAAATCCAGGCACCAGCAACTCCCGACCCCATTAAGGGATAAAGGGTGTAAGAAAATGGATGGATGGATGGATGGATGGATGGATGGAGGCTAAATCCATGTACTAAAATAACAAATGAGTTCATCTTATTCCCTAAAAACATCCCTAAAAAGATTTGATCATCTCCTCCAAATATGAGCCTTAAGCACAAAAAAACTTTTCCTCTTTGTGATAATCAAATCTGCGTCCGTCCTCAGGGGAACGGGTCAAACCACGCATTCACAGATCCCGTCGATTCCCTGATTGCAGCTGCAGAGTAATGTTGGATATTTTCAGCTCCGCTGCCCCAAATGACTGGTTACGGAGAGCCGGCCCTGATGTCATAGAATTCAAAGTAAGCTTCTTGTAGTCAGGTCTGACGTGCTGCTTTCATACAAAACGTCTAATCCCCGGAATTTACGAGCTAAGATGTGAGGTGTTTGTTTGCCGCATCGTACCCCCGTCACAACCTTCAGGGTCATTACGGCCGGACTTGTACGTGACTTGGAAGTCCATGTTAAATACCCTATTTTCTTTATCATTCACTACTACTTAAATGCAGCATTTGTGACAAAGAGAACTCCATGACAACTGCTGTCTATAAAAAGGTGCAGAGTGAGGGATTATTATGCACATGAATAGGAGCTATAAGAGTTCTCGGAGTGAAGCAGCTGCTGTACCTGTTTCACACTTGTGGCAGCTGTTGATAATTATCGGGCAAAGAACGTTTCACACACTCTCTCCAGCAAATTCCTCGGCACAAAATGACACACCTTCAAAACTTTGTGTTGTAATCGCAGGCGGAATGTATGCAGCTCGAGTGAACTCAGAGGGAAGGCAAGGGGTTGGATGGCTTCAAAAACAGAGCAGAGCGAGAAGCAAACAGAGACCGGGGAGAGCTCGCATTCTTACGATTGCGACAGAGAGGCCTGGGTGAGGACGCAGGAAACAGTAGAAGCCACAAAACATCCCCACTCTGCTGAGAACCTCAGCAGCGGGTTTGATCTCGCCGCTACAGAGGTACGGTTTGATCTCTGTGGCCAAGGCAAAGCAAAAACGGGAACAGCAGAGCACTGAGGTTTGGAAATCTGCTTACCAGCCACTCTATTAGGTATAGCTGTTCAAATAATTTGTTAACACTAAAAGAAGCAAATCAGCCAAACACGAAGGAGACTTTGAAAGTGAAGTGGTTACTGGTCTGACATAAACCTCAACCGTATCTGGCTTACAGAAAAATGGTCTGAAAAAGGAAAGTATCCACTCTTGTTGACGTCAGAGGTCATTTGAGACTGGACAGACTAGTTTAGTTTAAGATAAAAGAACTGCAGCAGCAGTTAAAATGACCACCAATGTATGGAGATACAGCAGGAGAAGACCTCACTGTGTGCCATTACCGCCAGCTAATGACTAGAAACTGAGACTACAAGTTACTCAGCTTCACCAGTACATGTCAATAACAGATTGGACAAATGTTGCCCGATCTAACAAACCTTGAATTCAGCTGTTCATGCATTCTGCTTTGATTGTTAGTTGACTGGATTAGGAGGTCGGCCTCAGTAATTACACAGTAAATGGTGTTTCTCTCCAGACCATAAGGCCCATGGGACTGACCTTTGCCTGAATGAGGTCAAGACATCAAAACCCAAGGTCCTTTTGGGTCTTTCACCAGCCGTGTTTGGAGTCTTCCCATTCAATAGCTTGTTGATGCTCGTATTGTTTTGGGACGGTTTTCTTTCCCGTCAGATCTTGATAAGAGATTTTAAGAAATCGATTGACTCCGTAAATGATAAACCTTCAGTTTGCTCAAGTTTAGCTAAATAATAGTCCAGAGCTGCGTAGAAAGAGACAATATCAGAGTGTTTGATCTGTCTTGTTGAAGAGGCAGATCTTTGTGCTTGGGGATGATGAAGACATGTCCCCGATTCAACAGTTGACCTCGATTCTTGAAGCTGTTTTTAATCCAAAACCACTGAGCGGACACGTTTAAACTCTAGGACCTGTTCAAACTGAACACCCCTGAGATAGACTGGGCCGCGGCGAGGGTGCCAGAGGAATAAAATGAAATCTGAAATGTTTTTCAGGATGTTCTGCTTTCTAACAGAAGCAGATGGGGCGGAGGGGCCACTAAGGAAGACAGCACAGGAAAGAACGGAGGCGGGACGGGGAAACAGTACAAAAACATAAAGAAATGCCTTCATTAGAAGTAGAAATATTTACAGTGACATTTAGTAACACAGGGAGGATGTAGGAATAAATATTCAGGACGTTGCCGGGAAGCATTGAGGGTTTCTCAGGGGCAGAAGGATGGTGAGAGTGATGGCTCCTGAATTAATGATGAGGAAGCCTCCTGTCTGTCTCTATGTGTGCATATGGGGCTGCATAAGTGTCTGCACATGTGATAGTGTTTATCTGCAAATGTGTATGTGTGTGTGCGTGTGCGCGTGTGTATCATAAACTCACATACTCAAACACACATTTAGCTCAGTCTTGCAGCACCCCAATTTCCCATCATCACTGATGGAAATTACCCAATCCTAGATACCTAATCAAGCAATCTTTTTTTTTTCCTCTTTCTTCTTCTTTTTTTTTTTTTTTTTTTTTTTTTTGGAGACAGATTTGCAATTGTCTCTGATGCTTAATTACATTTTTTGGAAAGCTATGGAGCAAACCGTCTGGCAAATTCTCATTTTTGGCATAGATATGTTTTTATCTCCCCCACCCCCCTTATCGGTTGGGTTAATTTTCCATCCTCCACATCATTTTTTTTTTACTTCTTCTTTCCAGGCTGAGATGATGAATATTGTGCTGCTCATCATCAAACGTGCGGGGAGAAACCCCGGAGATCGGGGCAAAGGAGGGAGGGATGGAGGGGGGTGTAGATCCGGGAGGGAACTGTCAGGAAGAAATGCTATGTAGGTCAATGAAGAATTGCACTGGGATATTGCCTCCTCAGCTCACAGTCTTGGAAGCTGATTTGATTTCCGGTGAATCCATCCGACTTGAATTATGAGAGATTACCCCGCTTAAAATCACCTTGGTGACTGCTGCAGGAGCTCTGGATCCTGGTGCGAGCGTCGGCTCAATAAATACTTCTGGTCCGTTCGAGTTCCCTTACTATGGGCGGTGAAGATATTCTCAGAGACAAACGTTCATGAAAGGTTGTAAATGAAGAAACATGTCACAGTTTGACATATCTATGTCCATCTGATCCTCAGGATAACATAAAATTTTATTTTCTTAGGCAGCAGACAGTGATAGAGACCTTTTGATCACAAATGACGAGACATTTCTATTTTTTTCCTAAGTTCAAGCTTGAATGTGGCGATAGGTGAAACTCTGGGCCCCACCTCGCCCTCCAATCTTTGTTTTGGTAGCAATCATCTCACAGGGTGGTAAACCTAGCTGCCCCCTTTCGACCCTGCGGCTTCACGGGAGTTAGAGAAACAACAGGGGGGGAAACTGAGCCTGAAACAGCAGCAGTGCTAGAACAAAGCCCCGCGTCTTGGTAATTAAGAGGAGGAAATCCTTAACAATGGCGGCCGGCGCTCTGAAGGAAAAGACGGCCTGAAATGCTGAGACGGGCTGGTGAGGAAGATGAGACGCTCACCTTTGTTCCGGTTTGTGAATGTTTTAGGAGTGCTGGAGGGTTAGGAGGGTTCTTGTTTTGGTTTGAAAGAAATAGGACGCAATCATGAAACATTTGCCTCATTATCCTTGGATTTTTTTTGTGTGTATGTATGTGATATTTTTCAAAATGCTGCACAGACTTCTTAAATTTCTGTCATTGTTGTTATATCCAATGTGAAACCACTGTTGATCTACTAGATTATTTACAGAAGACAGGCGGTCAGGATGTGACTCAAGCGCCTCTGAGCTTACCGAGAACAAGCTGATATTTTGCTCAAAGCTCCCGTGGTCATGAGGTACAGGTTGCATTATGTCATCTTCTGCATGAGAAACAAACATGCATCACAAGATTGTAGTTTCCCATGAACACAAGAGGTGGTCACAAGGCAAGCAAATCTTTTGAGCAATAATGCACCACTTCTCTATTTTCCCATTAGACAGAGAAAGACTGTTCAACTAGAAGCAAACCAGCACATCTTAGGAAACCCTTAAAATATAAAGTAAAACTACACATATGCTTTACTAAGTGGGTAATGTACATCGGAACGCTAAAATGGAAAGAAAATAAATTCAGCAATATGATTCAAACCGAAACTGCCTAGGTTCTCCTTGGAATGTTCACTCTTATAAATTTGAAAGTAGTAAAACAGAACAAACATTCTGCATATAGCTGCTTTTATATTTTAAAAAAAATGCTGTATATGTATTTATTTATACTTTCACCAAGCATGGCAGCATGTTATGAGATAGATAATCTGTGAAAAGTTTGATCTACTCCACCTCCTTCTTGAGCTACTATTGCTGTCTGAAGAAATTCAGCAACCAATCAGAACCAGGAGGCGGGTCTTAACGCTGTCAATTGATTTATGTATCAGCTGCTAAATGTGCTAATGGGAGAGAAATAAGTTACCAGTACAAATAAAACCATTTACAACAAGCCTTAGCATTCACAACAGGTTCTACTAGCAGTCACGGGCTGGGTTGAGGGTGACTGACACCGCTAAGACCCGCCTCCTGGCTCTGATTGGTTATTTCTAGTTAGCATTGGGAGCACAAGGAGAAGGAAAGGGTATTTCTGACAGAGTATCTGTCTCATTGATATACTGGAAGTTTTAACAAATATGTAAAAAAAAAAAAAAAAAGACAACATATTCTTTACAGAGGTTACATTCTGCATCTTTCAACCTTATTTTTTGACTTCTTAATGTTACTTTTTGTCATCCAGTACTGTTTTCTAAAAAGAAAAGTTGCTTCATGTGTTTGCAGGATGTCAAAATTGGAAACCACAGTAGAATAACAAAATCTTGAACTTCTTTCCTGTTGCGTGTCTCATTCTTGCTTTGTGTTGTTTGCCATGCTCCATAGTTTTCATATTGGAATATCAGAGAGAATACATTTAGAAAACCAGCTGGATCATTTGGACCACTGAGTCGTATTGAATTGGTATATTTATCTCTGCTGGCATTTTGCATTTCTGTTTCTTGCCCATTGGACATCTTCACCATCTTCTAATAACTATTTAGCACTGGGAGCTAATGTGTCTGTTTTGGTTAACCAAATCCAGCTTTTGGTGTTGATGTCTAAATGTGGCTTGAAGATTAATAAGATTAAGGTGTTTGGTGTTTGTGGAGACGTTATGACCAGTCAGTATCTTATCAGCTAAAAAATCTTTACTTTTCATAATTAGAATTAATCCAGCCAATAGTCTAATGTAGTTTACAATAAATTTTAAATAGGTCTAAAAATTCTATAATATTCAATTTTGCCAATGTAACAAAATGTATATAGGTGTTATTATGGAATTTCTAAAAAATGGACTTAGCTTTGTGAGGGGAAGACAAATTATTTATGTTTTTGAGTCAAAACTGAGTGGAAAGCCCAGAAACAAGATGTCAGGGTGGACCTTAGCCACGCCTTCGAGGCGCAGTTCCTCCTCTGAGCTGTAGTTTCCAAGATTTTGGGTTTCCACCTCACAGAGCAACCTTCCACCAATCAACTCCTTCAGATCAGCCAGCACCTGGTGCTTCTGATGAGCTCCTTATATGAGCTACTACTCAGTGCAGTTAATGGGTTAATAAAGGAGCCATGCAGCGTTTCAGAAAGAGTGGGAGTTTTTAAAAGAGGCAGAGGCCCAATTTCAAGGTGTTAAATTACAAAGTCAAATTTAATTTAAGTCATATTTGACATTGTTATAACAACTGAAATGAACAATTTCAATTTGATTGTGCTGCATGCCACTACATGGCTGGTAAACACACGATACTGCCCCTTTAAACATCAAAGTTCAAAGAAACGTTGAGATCATACATTGTTAGATTAGGACCTCTTATTCCAGATGAAGTTACAAAATGACAACCAGGCCAGACATGAAGCCAGCCCCATCACATACCGTCAAATCATCACCACAGAAAGAGTTAATTGTGTAACATGTGTCTTGATCTCAGTATTGTTGAGTCAGCAATCTGAAGATTCAGACACTAAATGTAGCAACTTCTTTGAGATTCTTGGCCCAAACTTTCTGCTTAGAAACCTAAAAAAATTTTTCACTAAGGCACTCAGACTGTAGCAAGAAAGGTACTCAGCCAAAATGCTGATTGCATCATCGAACATGTGACGAAAACTAACAAAAGTATTGACATTTCTTTATATTTGAAATGCAGAATGGTCATCATGAATGCGTTTGAAAACACGCTGCAATTTGCGGCTTCTTAAGGACGGAAAGCCAGATTATTCTGACGATCAGACAGGTTGTGGAGCAACCGGCGGGCTTGTTAAGTCTACGAGGAGGAGAAGAAACAAGGCTAAATATTTTTCTTAGTATCCATGGCGATGTACAGTCTTTAGCATGTGGCAGCTGTTGTGGAATAATCAGGTGTTTGCTTTCATCTGCAAATCAAACTGTTCTCATGATTTTGTTAAATCGCTGCTTGTTTACCGCCTGTCATGCTGCGTATCTCATTCTCACTGATGTGCAGCTACACTTACGAGATTCCAGCGACAATCTTAAGAAGTTATTTTAACTGTTACAAAACAGAAAGATCTAATTAGTTGTTCAACAAAACAATCATAAGCCTAAAGTTAGCTATCAAAGGTTTCACTAATCTGATTTTAAGGGTCTTATTTGACACACCAACACAAATTAGTAGATTATTGTGCCATGGAAGAAAAAGGATTGTTTTCCAAAAACTTTTACAACTACAAATTTAAAATGTATTCTAGATTTAGAGCCTTTTGGTGATGTCGGCACTTTGACCGGGCCATTTTATTACAAGATTATGTTTTGATCTGAAGGTTCTTGAAGGAACTTCTGACTCATTCTCAAGTGTTTGTGCAAACTGGCAGGTTTTCAACTTTGACTCCCTCATATTTGGCTTCACTCGTCTTTTAATCAACTTCGGCCAACTTCTCTGTCTGTGCTACAAAAAAGCACCACACACTGTAAAAACACAAAATCTTACCAATTTTCTAAAAAAAATATCCTAGTACACTTGAAAATTAACTTACAAGTAACCTTACACTAATATATAGGAGCTTGTTCAAGCCAATAATTCCTTAACATTAATGAAAAAGCAGTGTTATATAGTAACAAAGTAAAAAGACTTCACTACTTTACTTAAATATATTTTGGAGTACTTCATACCTTCCTCGAGTATAACATTTTTTGATAACGTTCACTTTTACTTCACTATATTTCCGAACTTAATTGGATACATTTACTCCGATACATTTTCAATGTGTGGTTTAGTCACTCGTTACAAAAAAAGCGAAAAAGAGAAACGCTGGTGTTTTGACCCCACCTACTGATTGACTGCAACAAAGTCAGTAGCCTACTTGCCTGGGCTTGTTCATCACCACCAATAGGAAACACCTGGTTCTCTTCTCCCATTAAACACAAAGTCTCACGATGAGCAGCAGCCACATGTCCTTAATGCCACATAATGACCAGTTGTGTGCACAATAGTTTGTGAAGTAGAGTAATCGTAACAGCTTTTTTTCTTCATGTTGGCCGCATTTTCTGTATTGACTATTTATTTTTCTCATTTTCAGCACTGACCTCTTGAAGGGAAAACCTAAGGCTTACAAAAACTTTGTATTTTCTGTCCTGGAGGGGAAACTAAGAAACTGATTCAGTTGTAAAGCAGGTTAAGTTACCTTGTAGGTAAAGCACCTAATTTTCTTAACCAAATGACACCTGCAGGTTTATCTATTAGCAGGTTTAATTTTGCCTGCACTTGGCTGTGTAAATTACTTTAACTGTATTTGACAAGTTTACCAATATATAAAAAATGTCATCAAACTGCATTTGCCTTGTTTTACTTTTTACTTATACTTTTCATTACATTACTCGAGTACATCCATTTTTACAGTAATTTCCATACTTAAGCACAAGAAAATTCAGATACTTTTAAGACTTTAACTCAAGTAACTTTGACTTTTACCAAAGTCATATTTTGGAGAGGAACCTAAACTTTTACTTGACTCTGAGATTTCAGGACTTTATACAACACTGTGAAAAAGTAATAGTTCCACTGACAGATTCACTTATATCATGGGGAAAATGTCTGCGAATAGAAATATTTTACTGCTTTTCTTTCAATATTAAGGAATTGCTGACTTAAAATATCACAATATGAATGTTATCAATATCAATAGATTATACATCTGACATTCAATGTTCCATAAGTAGGATATTCAGAGAACGCCACCTGTTGTGGCAAGCTAAGCTAGGTGGGTGGCATCAACTAACTTACTCACTCTTTGGTTACCTAGCAACTCCATGGTTACCTAGCAACAACTTATTGAGTAGCTCTTCAGATTTCTTCACTGTGCTTCACAATTGCTTAATAATTGTGAAGCACAGTGATTATTGATTAATAATAATTATATATAAAAACAACAACATTGTGCAGTGAAAACTATGACTAAAACAGGAAAATTTAGGCCACAAGTTTGGCAGTACTCAGGATCTTTACAACAACAAAAATAATCAATAATGATTGTTATCGACCAATGTGAAACGCTTATATCATGATTTTAGCCCCATTTTCCTTCTTCTTTGTGATTATGCGCAACTTCATGTTGGCCTTCCACTTCAAATCCCCCCACCAAAAAAACCCCACGAAGCCGCGTTAATTAACAAGAAATTGACGAAATCTAAAATATTCTATAAGTACGAATTTAATTGAAAGACCATTAAATAGCTAAACAACATCTGCGTCTCGCCCCGTCTCCCCCCTCACTTCCTCCTCTGTTGGTATCAGGACAATAGAGACGTTACCCTGACTGCAAAGTGCTGCCGTCAGAGCAAGAACAAACTGACTCCATTTCGCCGTGTCAGAGTGCAGCCCTGAGAGAAACCTACATGTCCACCGAGACAAATGGAGATGGACAGCAAAAGAGAGAGAGTGAGAGAGAGAGAAGGAGCTGGAGAAAAGATAAGAATGGACGAAGAGAGGTGGGACGTGGGGAGGCGAGACAGGAAATATTACAAATATTTGGTAGTCGGTTGGTTGCAGCGGAAAAGACTGGCAGATGAGAAATGTAAAATAAAAAGAGTGCATCAGGAGTGAGTGATGGAGCCGGGCGAAAAGCCAGAGATGGACGAGACTTTCGTCGCGGCCGAAAGCAAAGAGGTAAAAAAAAAGAAAAAAAAATATAAAAGAAGAACGAGGGAGTGGGAGATAAAGAGATTTGGAGTTGGATGCAGACAGAAACACGGGCGCAGATAAATGGATGTTGACAGGGCGAGTTAAGAAAAAATGTAATTGGATGCAGACAGAGAAAGTGAGCTGGAGACAATGAGAAAGTGAATCAGAGGAGTGAACACGCCGCGCAGCTAAAGGGGAATAGCTGGGCTGATCTCCAAGTAAAGTGCTGTGAAATTACTTTTGTTATGAATGTGATCTAAGGAAAAATGAATATAAACAATAACTAAACTGAAATGTCCCTCGTAGTATTGAATTCATAGTAAATGTTCACAATTTATTGGTCTGTTCTGATACTGAAATATGGTAGAAATTACTATATTTAAAAAATGACTGTTAGTTTACTGTACCATTATTGTCCAAAAAGTGCTAAAAAAAAGCAACCAGTTTGTGACTGTAACTACAATTGACATTGAGATTCTATTAAAAGGTAATCAGCAATGAATATCAGACTTCTATGCACCACAAATCTGGAACAGACTTCCAGAAAATGGCAAAACAGCCAAAACACTAAGTTCCTTTAAAATCAAGACTAAAAACTAACATTTTTAAAGTTGCGTTTGAACCGTAATTAATAGAATACTGACCAACATCATTGGTGTGTATTGATGATGTTAATGATGGCACTCGTCAAAATGCAATGTTTGTTACTGGTTTTCCTAATTGTTGACTGTATGGTGTCTTTTATGACTTTGTATTTTGAAATGTTCTATGCAAATATAATTACCTTCTGTTGCTATGTGTGTGAAAGCAATATACAGTACATTGACAAAATGCAGGGGATTGACATTTGATTTAATGCAAAGAAAATTGACCATCACTTATTGACATGATTTCTTGTCAGTCTAATTTTGATATGAAATTCAGTAAATTCAATAAACATCAACCCCAATCTGAAAGACAACGAAGGATTTAAGTTTACACTGGATGCCCTTGGTCTCCAATCCCTATTTGTCAACAAATCTACAACCATCATTTATCAATAGCCAATACAACAAAATGTGGAAAGTGATAATTGTTGAACACAAGAAGTTCCACAAAAACAGCTTTTTGCTCACCTTATCTAGGAGAACTAATGATTACTCTCCGACTTGACAGCTTCTAAAATAGATGTGGCCAGACAATTTAAGCTAGTGTACATTCTTTACAAGCATCCAATAGGTTTTTGCCATATTGATAAGAACTATCTAGGCTTCCGTCTTCATCAGATGAGAGGAACAGTTTAGATAAATAACTTGGAAGTGCTGCATTTACTGCTTTGCAGGCCTTTAAAACACAGGAGGCTGTTATCAGAAAGCAAACCTACGTTGTTCCTGGTAAATATCAGCAGCTCTCTGAGGCACGGAGCCCGGAGAAGCACATGTTTATTAGTACAGACCTCCCACACATGTCACACCGGCAACTAAGTACTTTCACAATGGCTTTTTTTCCCCTCACCATTCTCAAGATAGCAAGAGAGTGGGCCAATATGGCCAGAAAAACACAAACACAGGCTGACATATTCCCACTCTTAAAAGCAAAACCAGGGATAGCAGCATGGAGGGAAATACTACATTTTTAATTTTTCCACAAAGACTCATGAAATCCTCCTCCGGAAAAAAAAAAGAGGAAGCCAGGCCACGTTTTCCTTGGACGGCGGACAAAAAGTGACATGTTTTACGGCTGATTACAAAGCGCTTTGGTGAGTGGAGGCCGTCCTAACAAAAAAATGGCTAAAAGGAATGAGATCGCTGCGATTCGCGGCAGCGTTCGCAGAGCAGACATATGGCTGGGCGGAATCACCGCGGCGCTTTAAAGACACGGCACCCTGGCACCACAACAGGCAAACAAAACGCATGATCTCGACACGTTGCCGTCTTGTTAGCTGCTTCTTTAATTTGCGATTGGCCACACGATCATTTCAGGCTCTGTTGATTTTCAAATAGGATCCGTCTGCCTCCCTCCATCTTCCCTTCACCCTTCAGCTCCACTGATATGGATCAAACGCCGTACTATTCAGTGGCTTTTAGTGTGTCAGCCGAAATGCCCTGTTATCAGCTCGCCTGTCGGCTAGCGGCAGACTCAGACTGACATTGTAATGTTGTTGACCCCTGACCCCATTTGTTCCCCTCACCAGCGTCTCATGCTTTATCGTTTTTTTGTCCAACTCTGCGCCTCTTGCTGTCACCGTAATGGGCCTTGGTGGCAAACGGCCCACATGAACACCCCAGTACTGTGGTTACGTCGAGTGCTTTTGTTGTTCGGAAGCACGTACTTCCTTTCTCCAAATGAGGGCTTCTGGGCGTCGCGGTTTCCAACTCTCCCTGTTCTCTTTCACCCCGTTACGCCTCCTCCTCCTTCAGGCTGTCACACTGAAGAAGTCCACCTAAGCAGACACTTAATTTGTCTTGTTTTGTTATTAGTGTCTGAGGCCAGAGAGCAGCCCACAAACACATGCGGCCCCTCCTGTATCGATTTGATGTCAACAGCAGCGTGGCAGTGATGCACAGATCACCGTCTCCCGTTTTGATTTTAGAACAACTGATACGGCTATATATTCTACCGAATGTCACGAGACAAGATAGAAAACCGGATGGGTGACATTTAATGTAGTGTTTCCTTCACCTTTGAGAAGGCAACACATATGAAAGGCTGGCTGATGAACTAAAGAAAGACAACCGAAATGCAGGAAGCTAAAAAAAATGTGTCCTTGACTCGCATACAAAAAGGAAATAAAATCTTGTAGGGTAAAGGAACCTTTACCCTCTTTAACGCAACATTTATCATGTACTTAAGAAAAATAAACCAGCCTTTATTTGGAAAAATCCCATAGGTGTGCTCACCAAAATAATACTTTGCTGAAACACCACTGGATTATTTGCCCCACTAAATGTAAATATGTTCTTCAAATTTTGCTTCTTCCCAGGTTCCATGAACGCACCACTTTGCTCCACACGGTCAGGAAATCGGAAGAGCTTTGAAACTTGAGAATTTTGCTGTCATTTTGTAATAACGAAAGCAATATAGTTAGGCCAGTTATACGGAAATGCAACTAAAGGCGGACTAAATTGATGAAGAATTTCCTGGTAAGTCGTTACATTTGTTTGGATGAATTGTGCTGTTTTTTTTCTTTTATGCATGAACATTGTGTAGACTGGAGTTTGTCATTAGTAAAAAGAGAAAGAACCCCCCCACCCCCAGATATGCTGTTTGAAACTGTGAAGCTATGAGCTGCTAATGCGTTGTGTGTTGTGTTGTGGTGCGCCTGACGCTTTAAGTGTGCACTTTTGGTGGGTTCATACCAAATGCGTTTTGATCGTCAGGCGCGTCTGGTTTACATTCAAAGTCTATGTAAACCAGACGCACGTGACGCTCAAAACGTGCTTGGTGTGAACGCCTTGTCACATGTAAGCTAGCGAGTTGTTTTTTTTTTTTTTTTTTTTTTAAATGCTTTAAAAACCAGGCCATTGTACTACACTTTGCATTATTAAGCGGTTCGGTTGTTGAGAAACGATTGTGTCTTAAATTTTATAAAATGGCTAACGTTTGCCCGTGACTTATGCGTCATGCGTGATTCTCTAAAGCTCACCGGAAGCTGCCTGCGCTGTAAACAACCGTCTTCCATTGCAGAGAGAGAAGCACCAATCCAAATTAGGCGACTGTTGATGTTAATTCTCTGTTTGTAAGTGTGGCCAACGCAGACTGTGCCGGAATCTTTTTTTTCCGAGCATAGTTGCACAGGAAAGTAATGGCCGGACTAGCGGTGAAACGGCTAGGAATTCAACATATTTAGCTTTTGAGTTATTTGACCGTGCTCTGAACTACTATTGCTGTTTTTATGACAAAATTATATTGTGAACTGGCTAGTAACATTAATATATGGAAGTGGAAATTTAACATTTTGTAAGAGGTGGTTCATTTACTTGACTTATTTTATTTTGAAAATGCAAGTGTAAGATAAGAGTAATTAATTTAGGTGGTGAAATTATTAATTTACTTTAGGAATTAGGAGTTGCTTGCTAAGGCCAGAGCTGAGATGCCTGAGGACTAGATGCTGGACATATCTACCCAGGACGATCCACACCATGGCCACCATGGCCAGGAGGTAGTAGGAGCTGAAAGGGGTTTGTCCTTTTTTTTCCCCGCCTTAAATTATTTCCAGAAATTTATTATTTTACTCAGGCCTGATTCCATAAAATGACAGATTCATTAAAAATTAGGAGGAACAAAACTCTACTCTGTAATCAACTTTAAGTGCAAAAACTGAGAGGAACAGTGAGCACTATAGGAACTGAAATGAGCTCCAGGGGTGAGGGAAACTGAAGGAAATGAATGTATTGTTTTGTTTGTTCTGTCAATGTGTTTTGGGAACAAAATTTAAAGCCTGATCATTAATGGCCCTCGTTAAAGGCATGAACTGTTAACCTTAAATTCTTATACTTCATTCTTTACCTAAAAACTTTGGGTGTGTTTTATTGTGGTGTCGGTTTTTCGGAAGTACTTTATAGACGTACTAGTTCCATTGGCAAATTATTTTTACTTATAACATGGGAAAAATGTCTTGTTATAAGTAAAAATAATCTGGAAATGGAACTAGAAACTTTTCAGCAATATTAGGTAATTATTTACTTAAAACTGGCCCCTAAACCTATCTTAAAGTTACTTATAGGCAAATCTTTTTATTATATTTCTAGTGCACTAAGATATTTGAACTGAAAACTAGACCAAATATTTGGTAAGATTTTGTGTTTATGCAGTGTAACCTTTAGCCCTCATTACAAATAGTTTGTAAAGGACCAAAATACTTTAACTGCACAATGGCAGGAAGGAAAATGCTCTAAACCTTTCATAATTGATGATTTGAAACATTTAAGTGCAATGACACATAACAAACTTACCAAAACAAAACAAAAAACAACTTTTCACAGCACTTCAAGTCATTTTGTAACTTCAAGTCAGTCACAATCCAACTGTTTTTACATATATTCTCAGCTGTAATGACTGTGGCATTAATAGGTTGTCTTACAGACAAATGGCTCAGTGTGAACAAACCCGTTCATCAGTCCTGTGTGCTGTGAAATATTTGCGCCCCCGCTGACAGGTCTGGACATTAAACAGATGAAAAGCCGTAGCTCAAACACAAAACCGCTTAATTGACTTATTGTTACAACCCTCCACCCCCCCAAAAAAACAAAAAAAAAAACCAGGCAAATAATGTTGGGAAAACTCTGAAAGCAAGCAAAACAAATTATCACACCACATCACATTTATGAAGCCTGGAAATGATTACTAGAGCTGCGTACAGTTTACTTGCTTAAAATCAATTCTTTAAAGAATGCTTTCTCGTTTGTCATTCCAGAACGTTCCGCCCATTCTTGCACTTATCCAACAAAGCAGTCAGTCAACATGTCAGTGCCCAGCCCAGTAGTCTGACAGATTCATATATTACAGTACTGAGGGTCTGCTAAAGGTTAGATAAGACTTTTTTCCTTTTTGAGTTCTTTTATCAGCTGGCCACTAAAAACATTCTTTTTTCCGTTAGGCATCTTCCTCCACTCTCAGGGTTTGTTTGCATGAGATTGCTGTCAGATAACTCCTGGTATTTTTGGACGTTGGAAAAATGTTTCACGTGTAGACGCCTCCGCTAAGACACCTTGAATCCAGTGTAGCTGTCATGCCAGGGCAGTAGATGGTGCTGTGATTTTAGCTTATCGTCGAAATGAGCATGTGCTTTTGATGCAGGTTCCACATAGTTTAGAAATTATTAATCCGTCACCATCTTCAGTGAACAAAGTGCTCATGTAACGGAAATATTTTCCTGATAATGTATTTCAAAATGTGCTTTTTACTGGACTATAACTGCATGGCTTGATTGCAACAAAGATGTTAGATTTTCACTGAAAACCGGCTGGGTGTAAACAGGGTCTCATTCTCCTCACATCTCTTTACAACCTCTTTTCCCCTTGTTAGTAATATTTATCCCTTCAACATACTAATTCAACATTATCCAGTTCAGTTTCAGTCAGGTAATTGGGCATACTGGGCATTTACCAACTGGGCATATTAAGCTGCGTTCAGACAGAACACGATTTGAGCGTCAGGGTCTTCTGGTTTACATGAAGTGTCTGTGGATGCATGTCATGAAGTCTCGTGGCACGTCTCGCCCATGGAGCGCTGCGCGTTTGAAGCGATTCCAGTAATCGACGGATTCGACGCACGTCCGACGTGACTGACACCAGAGTTTACTGCTGAACGCAGTGTCAACCACTCAGAGACTTCTCTGTCTGATGTAGTAGCCTGTCATTGAGGTTCTAGGAAATGTAGGCACTGATACTGGTTAGCTGGTCACCAAGCTCGGCTCTGGTGAGACAAAAATAGCTCTGGTAGTGACCCTCGTCAGCATGCTGCTAGGTTGTGAAATGCACCAAACTCCCACATCTGCATTATCTGTTCAATTCAAAAACAGTGCAGGGTTGATTGACGACAATAACATTCTCTTGCTTTTAGTAAACAAAGCCAAGATACTCTCGCAATATTTCATCCACCATTGTACAAAGAGACCAGGAGAGCCCAGTGTCCTGGATGTTTTAGATCTTTTCCTGGTTCAGCACACCTGAATAAAATGATGGTTAATTAGTAGACTTCTGTAGAACTTTTACCTGCTGAGGAGGTCGACCATTTGAATTAGCTGCAATGAACACAGATTCATCTAAAATTGGCAGGACCTTGGCTGTTGAGGATCGGCGGTGGACACCCATGAAGAGAGAGAAATTTTTGATTGGTAACATGGTCATATTCACACAGCTGTGTTCAGTAATGTGTGTGTCTCTTACCTTCCTTTCTGCGGCCTTCATTCAGCAGGTGTGTGTGGTTCCAGTGGCACTTCATCAGCACCAATCAGGGAGGAGCAGTTAGCAGAGCAGATCCCCTGAGGCAGACGCCAGATTGTTTTCTCACTCACCAGTGGTAATCAGGCCTCTAGTTTGAACTTTTGTTTTGTGAGGAAACTTTTAGTTGCCCGCGCCTCTATTCCTTCCTCGTCAGCTGTCCAATCCTGGCTCCCCGTAGTTACCTTCCTCTCTTTCTTCGTCTGCCATTAATCCTTCCGAGACCACCTGCTGTGTTTCTCCTCCATCCTCCTATCTGGAAACACCAACCTCGCCCTCCAACGCTCAATCTGTTCCCCGCATACTGGAAATCAAACGGAGACACCTTCTTGAGCTCACTGCTCACTTTTAACCCATTTTCTAATTTTAAAGGGGCGGAATTATGTAAAATCAACTTTGTTTTAGCTTTACATCATGTTGTAATGTTAACATGATGGAAAATACACCTGGAGTGTTGCCTTGATTCTTTCATGCACGTTTGAGAAATCCTGTAATCTCCCATGGCAACCATTCACCTGTGCAAAAAACCTGGGTGGACCTAGCTCCACCTTTGGGGACAAAGCTGCTCTAACCTCCTCAAAGCTGCAGTTTCCAAGCTTCCAAGCTTCTTCCTCACAGAGCAGTCCTCCCTTACGACTCGGCTCCTTCAGACTAGCCAGCAGCAATTAGCAAACACCTGGTAGAACTGCACATCTGCTGATCTCATTATACTTCTTTGTGAAGTGATGGTAAAAACATTGCTAAAAGGTTAATAGGAGTCATGTTGTGATGACTTTCCAAAGGCAGAGTTTCAGGAAGAACAGACGTTTTAAAGAAACAACAACCCAATTTCAAGGCATTAAATTACAAAGTCAGAATTCTTTAAGTCATATTTGATATAACTATCATTTTTATAACAACTGAAGTGAACATAGTTACTTGATTGTGCCATAAAATGGCACTATATGGCTGGAAAACACATAAAACTCCCCAAATTCCAGATTTAAAGAAAAGAGAAATCACTTTGTCATGGTTGCTTTTGTATTTGTTCAAGCTCATGTGTTTTTCCTGATATTAAAATTAGTTTGATGAAAAGAAGCTTAGCCCTGTTGCCCTGCATCAAGAAGGTCCTGGGACTGAAGCCAGGAGTATGCATGGCTTCTCTGAGGGGCCTCCAGCTTTCTACTGCAGTCCATAAACCCATCACGTACATTTAGTGGATGGATGGAAAGGAAACATTTAATGGCAACAAATAAACCCAAAATAGAACAAATCTGTAAGAGAAAAAGACAATTTCCACAGTGTCTCCCTGAACAGAATTTTGTAATTTATGAATCCAGGATCACTATGATGGTTAAAAAAAGAAAGAGAAAAAAAAAGATTAAGAAAAATGTTTTTTTTAGTTCAAAGATTAATAGCAGTGTAATAGTGTGGGTCCTGCATAGCCTCGGGACGAAACCACTAGAACATAATCTGATTATCATATGATTAACCTTATAATCTCTATACAACTCTTGTATTATTGTTGATTGTTTTCACATTTTAGTCATAGAGGTCCGACTCTTAGAAAAAAAGAAAGAAAATCATTTCCCAAAACATTATCATCAATGTTTTGATTGACCCATTTTTTTTGTAATAATTGGTCTATAAATACAAGAAACGTTGTAACCTAAACCACATCAGTGAGGGTTAGTTAATGCAATGAACACTGAGTCTTTTGACTCCCATTTGTATTTCAAGATTTGGTCAAAGCCTTTCAGGGCAAGAGGCTGGGTTGCCACAGAATCCCCATGTTTGAGAAACATTTTCTTTTTTTTCTTATATTCCTCACACACACACACACACACACACACACACACACACACACACACACACACACACACACACACACACACACACACACACATTTCAGGATTTGTAGACAGGATCACTGCATACGGAGGCAGAGGAATTGTGCCAGAGGGGCAGAATCAGAGCTTGACTCAACTAGACTAAACAAGGAAGATTTGCAAGCATCCTGACATTATGTGGAACTTCCATGTTTGTGGAGAGATTTTTGAGTTGACCCTCTGCGGTCTTCACTTCACACAGCTGTGCTGTTCAGCTTCACTTATCCCAGCCTGAAGTGAGCTGACCACAAGCTTATTCAAGTGATTTAGGCTGGATGAGGATCACTGGCCATAAAAACAGGAATACGTCCGTAACTAACTTAACCTCTGAGATCCCAACAGTTGGCTCCCATCAAGATTGTTGTCAAGACCTTTGAAATGGATGTTTTTGTTTGTCTTATACTTTCTTTGCTGAAAAGTATTCATACACCTTCAGTATTCCTACATTTTTTATGTGTTGTGTGCCAAACTACAGTTTATTTTTATCCCTGGTTGCCCTGGATTTATCTATTGTGATGGAAAACCACTCTATATTTTCATCAACTGTGACAAAATACCAGCTGGATAACATGATACTGCCACCACCATACTTAATGGTGGGGGTGGTATGTTCAGGGTGATCCACAGTAGTAGTTTTCCAGCATGCATAGTGAGTAGAAAAGGTTACTGTAATTTTGCTCTCAATCAGACCAGAACACTCAAACTGATAAGGAACTTGAAGATACTTAGACAAATCTGCTGCTAGCTACGTTTTAATTGACTGTATAATTGGAATTACAAAAATAAATTGGCTTAATGGAAACGCAGTGATTGTCCACAGTGTATGAAATGTAATGATATCAACATGGATTGAGAAGGAAAAAGAAAGAAGTCCCTATACTCTTTTGAGATTTACTAAAACGTGAAAACTGACAAGCCAATTGTCTTCTTGAAAAATTCTTTAAGCTGAGGTGTGATGAAGTTTGAGCTGTTTGGTCACAATGCTGATGGAAACATTTGGAGGTGAACCAAAGAACACAGTGACGGTTGGTACTGCTGCACCATAAAAAGTGGGTGTTGCACTCAAGATGGAGAAATAGCTCCAATTTTTTAAAAACTTTTATCTCAGATTAGTCACTCAATTATTGAAACTTGGATACCATCATGAAGTTGATACAGTATCGTGTGAGGCCCTTGTTCTAAGAAGCGCATACATTAAAACTAGTTTTGGAATGATAAAACAGGCTGGCATTATGCTCCGGGAATGAACAGAGTCCAAACTTGCAATTGAACGTGCATGCAAGGACCATAACTGTCCACTGTTGTACATGTTAATTTACCCAACAGGGCGCTCAAATTGCCCCTTACTTTGACTGTATAACTTTCCATGCACTTTCTATAACTAGGTTTGTTGTTTTTCTTTGCATCAGAAGGTGTTCTCTGGCTCTTCACATGTCTTTGTCATGCTCAGTTTCCAGGCAACTGAAGGGCATGGTGATGAGAAAAGCAGAACATAATACAGGGCTGGCATTGCTGCAGCAGGAACTTGACAAGTTTAATGAAGACAGGCAGGGAAACAAAGAGGGGAGACACGGAAGGGAAAAAAAGTCAGCATTGACTGTGGGTCAAATGAATGAGGAGAGAGTGGAGGAGTAGGAGCCCACAGAAGGCTTCCCACCTCTCACAAATTGAAGCAAAAAAGGGCCAAGCCTGGCCTTGATATATGTGGCAATAAAGTTGTTAAAGGCCTCAAAGGCATTTTACTTCAGGGGGTGATTCAACGAAATGACCTCACTTAGTTATGATGCTGCTTTGGAGCGGGCCCCTACCGCCTGAACCCACCGCTCTCCTGGAGATCCTCTGATATCAGCGCATGAGAAATGTTTCTCTTGGCCCGGCTCGGCTCTGCACCCAAGCGCTCGGGGTTTATTTGGGTTTTGTGCGCCATAGCCGATCCGAGTACCAGCTGGGTTTTTCTGTTGTTTTTTTTAAGGTTCCGAAATGGGATAATTCGATGACATATTTGCGGATTCTTAGAACTTTTTTGTGCTTCTTTAACAATGGGAGCCCCTTTCCATCTATCAACACTGAGTCTGGTTATGAGACTTAATGACTGAGGAAAGCCACAAAAAGGTAATGCTTGTTGTGAACAGGACTTCTCACTGCGTTGAACATAAACACGTTTAGCTGCCCCTGTAAAAACTCAGAGTGAAACATGACAAACAAAACCGCTAAAGCCTGAATCGAGGATCAAGGCTCACCTTCCTCAAGCTTAACCAAGAAGAACCTCTCTGAAAAAAAATTCAGTAAACAGGGGTGCATCTAGATTTTTTTTTTCATAGGGACCAGCCAAGGGCACAAACTGTGGAAGGGTGATGAACAGTGGGCCAACATTTGAAACCAAACAAAGCACACAGAAATGTTTAGCATGTGAAAACTATGTAGTGGCTAAGGGCACAGGCTAATTTTTCTTGTCACAAAACTATCTTGTTTAGCTTAGCCTGTTTAGCTTAGCATAGCGTAACTGTATACAAGTCTGTTCAATTCACTTATCAACTTCGTGTCAAAATCATTGAAGCATTATAGACAACAAACTGCAAACAACCTCATTTTCTCCTTTATGAAGTTATTTTTTGAGTACAGTAGTCTGAAGTCGCTTTTTCTTATTACTAAATGTTATATACATCAAACTGCCAATGGTACTAGGTGCTTCCAAATAAGTGCTTCCATTGCAGTTTTTAAAAATACACCAATTATGATAAAACCAAAAAAACCTGAAATCCTAGTGAAAAAACTCATCTTGAATCATTTTTTTTCCCGGAATTGACGTCTTTCATTATGGAAATGTATTTTTGTAATTCCAATTCGTGTAATTATATGGTCAATGGTAACACAACTTGTTTGCTAGTTTAGGCAATTGACTCGATCTGTGCTGCTGCTTCACATGTGATTTTTCTCACTTTCATCAGAAAACCCCAATAACAAACCCTGTAGATTTAGGCTGCTTGTATAAGTTGAAAACGGCTCCTGCCAGATAACTTCTGCTTGGTTCTCCACACCATCGCCCCTCTCTCCGCCCGTAGGGATCAGAAGGTCTCTCCTCACATGCAGAAGACATATTCAGGGGGTAGAGATGAGCTCATCACTCCATATGTTGAGCAGCATGGCCAGGCTGTGATCAGATTAGCTAATACATACGGATTTAAACATTTACACGAGTTGTCTGACTAATGCTGTAAGTCACTTCATCTGTTGTTTAGCTTTAGATGACTGAATCCTAATGTGACATTAAATTTACACTGAGGTAATCAACATTTCAAATCTGTCATTTTCATCATAGTTCAAGTTGTCCATTTTTAAAAATCTCTATTAAGATCATTTTAAAAACATTTTTGCCAACAAAATTACTCCCAGTAACAGTCCTTCATCTCAAGTCTGCTCTAGAATGACCCACTATTTATTTTCATTCATCTTCCCAACAACTCTTGATTTCTTTTTCTTGCAAAAAAGCTGCCCACACAGCATGATACCACCACCACCATGTTTAATGTGCTTTGTTAGTTTCTCACCACCCATACTGACTTGCATGTAGATGAAACAGTTGCATTTTCTTCTCATCTCACCAGAGAACCAAGTTTGCTTACTTTTTCCTGTAAAATAAAGTTTTCTTTTTAACCGTACATCCTTTTATCATCCCCGTTTCTCATCTGCTGACGTAGAACATTGGAACTGGCTCCACATATTGCAGGCAAAATCCCTGTTTGCTGTAAACACGGTCAAGACTTTTCATCTTCCAAAACAATCTGTCTCAGAGATGAACAGAGATTCCCACCACATCTTTTTCTCTTTCTCTTTCATGCTGTCAACACTTCCTGCATGACTCCCTGTTTATCAGGAGGGATAAATGTGGAATGTGTTTTTTGTTTTATTTGTGTGTGTGTTGGCTCAGTCCACATCAGAAGGAAGATTGTGGAGCTTTTGTCTGAGTTAATTATATAAAAAAGAAAAAACATCAAACAACAGAACAGAAACTGTCTCCCTGGACAGTTTAAACTGGCTGGACAGCTTGTCACTGCTGCAACACCACACCCCACTGCCAAGATAAGATGTGTGTGTGTGTTTATCTGCGTTCCCCTGATGTGAAGTTGTGTCTTTTGTCATGCCGGGTGTCCTGCATCAGTTTTACTGGTAAACAGATAAGAAAAGTGTCCAGACATTGTAGCTGCACACAAACAGGCAAATAAATGAGATTTCTACAATCCTCAATTCTGGGAATATTACTCAGAGGCACAGCGTCTTCTGCTTATGCCTTTTGAATTTGTCACCAATTTGATTTATGTATGTCATTTTGATATAAGGTTATACATCAACATTGAAGGCTTTAAAGAACAGTATTGTGTTTTCCAGGCACATAGTGTGATTTTGTAGTACAATCAAGTAATTTTTTAATTTCAATTGTTATAAAATACATATAAAATATGACTTAAAAAATTACTTCCTAATTCTGGGAATGTGTCGATAAGAAACTCCTGGTCTTTCTGAAGCTTTGCCTTAAGGAAGTGGATTACAACAGTGCTATAATGTCTCTGGCAAGGTTTTAAAAATTCTCATTGAAGTTCTCAATCCGATTTAGATGTGATTAACCCATTTTATGAAGACCAGCAACAATATTAGACTCTTCCTTCTGTAACGGCCAGAAGAAAGAATCAAGGCAATTTGTCCTGTTTCAGTTGTGCATTACTTTGTACGACTGCATATTGATACACTTAGGAGTATATTTCCACCAAGAAACCTCAGAAATTTTTAGATTAATTACAAAAATTTTCTAGGAAAAACTTTAAATTTTTTAGAGACTAATCATTTAAAATTTTCTTCTTAGCAAATGTTTGACATTTGGAGCTCAGAAATTCCCTTTTTTTGTTTAGAAAATTTCTAAGATTAATCTCAAAATTTCCGTTTTTTTTTGTTTTGTTTTTTTGCCAGACATTTACTTCTTTTTTTTCTAACTACGATGGCCATAACATAGCGTTGTAACTGTATGTTGGTCTAACGCATAAAGTCCATTGAAGCTAAGCTTATGATTTTGACATTACAAAATCACAAACTGAAAAAAGTTCAGTCATGAATATTTTTGCTAAGACGTGTACCATAGTGCTCTCAGCCACAACATCAATCCAGTGTGATAAAAGATAAATGAAGCTATAAACTGAGATAAACAGACTTTAACTGTGTGGTGAAGAGAACAGACCCAGATACTGGCTGCCATTTTAACCAGTAGTAAATAAACTTGTGGACAACCAGAACATGAGTAGGTATGTTAGTGATTAAGTTTCCTTCAGATCTGTTCATCGTTCATTTTTCAAACCTATCAAATGACCATAGAAAAACGTACACACTAGAGCTTAGTAGTAGAGACATTTACAGACGTGTTTCCACATTACACAGTCGTTTCACTGACTTGGTGCCGTCTTTCATCTTGCACTAAAATGAATTTTTTACGTTTCTTTTGATCTGGGCTGGTTTGAAGTACTTCTGAGGTTGGGAGTTTGTATCCTGAGGCTGGCAGCGGTCAGTCTAGGCAAGCAGCGGTCAGTGTAGTAAGAGGAAAAGGGAAGGAAAGGCATGATGGACTAGTCTGTTTACAGCTGCTCAAAATAGGAGATGATTGACAGCAACTGAAACTCAAAGATTTATTGTTTATTTTTACCTAACATGACTTTATTCAAAATGAATGTATATTATTATGGCAACATAAAGGTTGTTTGTTTAGAAACAAAACAACAACAAAAATGTTCTGACATTGTGATGTTTGCCTTGCATCACAAGACACATCTCTGATCTGTGGTGACAGTGCTAAGAGTTTGTCTTGTAGCAGGATGAGCCCTCACTCCCTCCATCTCTGTCATTGTGTCCGTGGCTAAGACACTTCACCTACCTTACCTGCTGGTTGTGGTCAGAAGGGCCTGGTTCAGCTCATGGTGAACTGATGGACAATCAGAATCTCTTCAAAGCCTACAGGAGCAAGCCTACTTGGGCAGAGCCGGTGCTGCAGGTTAGTACAGAGGGACAACGAAGGAAATCCCAGAAGTGGATGACAGCATCTGACGTTGCTTCAAAACTCTGGCCAAATTTCCTTGGGATTAGAACATTGCTCCAAAACTCAGAATCAAGAGCTGGTTGGTTTGTAAGAGAAGGCAGAGTGGCAGACTTGCTTTGGGATGTAAGACAAGACAAGGAAGTATAAGAGGACAAGGAATGTTTCAGGATCAAGAAGGCAACTTGGAAAACTTGGTCTGACGAGGCTTAAGCAAGGATTGTAGTTGTCAAAATAGAAACTGGGTCAAAAATGCCATTCAATTATAGAAAAACTGCTGGAACGCCGTGACAAGGCAAATGTCCAATTTGGCACTGGGTATTGGACAGGTGAGTGATGCTATGAGATGAGCTCAACTGAGTTATACGATCAATTACAAACCATGACAAAGCAGGGCTGTATCATGTTGAAACCCAAAGATTTATTTTGAACGCTCCAGTAATACTAAAATCCCTCACGCCTGTAAGACTTATGAAGACCTATAAGACTTCTACGATTCCATTTCCAAAATTTCACTCTGATTTTTTGTGGAAGTGTAACCACTTTCTTGGGCTTGACTTTGTATTTTTCTACTGGCTGTTTTTGAATCGGCACAACTACAAACTGCATGGTATGGGTTAGGGCAGTGTTTCTCAACCCTGGTCCTCACCGCCCCCCTGTCCTGCATGTTTTAGGTGTTTCTCTTCTACCACACACCTGAATTGTATCTCTGGGTGATTAACAAGCTTCTGCAGTAGTTATGGTCATGCAGTCATTTGAATCAGCTGTTCTGGAATAGAGGCACATCTAAAACATGCAGAGCAGGAGGGCGGTGAGGACCAGGGTTGAGAAACACTGGGTTAGGGTGTGGTATAAGCATATCTACACTACCACAAGCAGCCTTTATTTCTTTTTCTTTATATAAGAAATGGTTGTAAATACACATAGATAATGTTCCCTTTACCCTTTAATTTTTGTTCTTGAAAGCTTACTTATTTACTGTATGCTAAATGAGGCTTTGAGCAAGTAAACCGAAGTCAAATTACTTGTTTGTGTACAAAGTCTTAACCAAAAATGCTAATTATGATGCCGAACAGTTGATGAAACTGTGACTGTGTGCAGTCACAGTTGTGCAACAAATGTTGCTAAGGCTGCTGGCAGCACATGCCATATATTTTGAGATTTTAAGTCCATAACTGACATTACATTATTCATGTCAAGGTTTAGGAATCAGTTAAAAAAATTTACCAGAATTGTACTCTTTTTAAAAATCGCAATTGTTTTGATACTGTGCACAACTGCACAGTGGCGCAGTTGGTAGAGCTGTTGCCTTGCAACAAGAAGGTTCTGGGTTCGATTCCCGGCCCCGGCCTTTCTGCATGGAG
>CAEGAF010168192.1:0-11606 GCA_903067075.1 Micropoecilia bifurca | reverse complement strand
CAATCAATCAATCAAATTTTATTTGTATAGCACATTTCAGCATCAAGGCATTTCAAAGTGCTTTACATAATTAAAATAAAAACAGCATGTGACAGTGAATAAACAGTTACAAAGACAGAGTTTTTTTAAGAAAAAGAAAAAAGGTTAAAAAAGATAAAACATTAAAACCCGCACCCCTTGTAGGACTTCAGTTAAACGTCTCACACCTCAGAGTTTTAGTTAAGATGTCATTTAACAAGGATTCTCACACCCCTAGATATAGATTCGTTTAACTGGGACGTTTTACGGAGGGGCTTTTCATAGAAAGTGTGAAAGAGAAATAAAAAGAAGTTAATGAAAAGTAAAGATAAAAATATTAAAAACATCGAACTATGTACTGGTGCCTACCGTCAGTGAGTGTCACCCGGTGCCCTCTAGGTAAATCACAAGTTAATCTTATAGCAACACAGATAAACCGCACAGACAAGTATTCCCACACTGAACATCTAAGGGCAATCTACAGTCGATACAAAGTGAGGAATTGATTTAATCTTTAGGAGACAAAGGTTTGTTGCACATCTCTTCTTGGAAAAGATAAGTTTTTTTTTTTTTACATTTTTTAAATGCTAAAAGATAGTAGGCTAAATATTATGGGTGTAAGTTAAACTGGAGTGTCTCCTTCTGGAACATTTTCCTGGAGTATTATACATGCTAATTAATAACAGTGTCGTTTTTAAAAGTACTTTTAAATGACTTTGATTTTAGATCTCAAATGATGAATGATTTATTTTGATTCATATTTTATCTAAACTCTTTTGCCATTCTTTCACAGGCTGTCAAAAACAAGTCATCAACATCTCAAAGTGATATCCTCCAAATAATTTTCCAGGCAGCTCACACTGGAATGATTTTAATTTGCGTAGACAAACACTTTTTAAACAATCAGTTTAAAAGCAAATATTTACAACAAAATATGTGCAACTTGCAGACAGTTGTTCTTCCGATAGTTGCATAATCTGTCTCTTTTACAGACTGAAGTGAATTATTCTCGGACACAATAAATGTCACACAAGTTCAGAGAAAAGTAATGTCTTTGTTATAGTTTTGTCTCCTGAAATGTGGTTTGAGATTATCTTAAAACCTTGAGAGTAGATTAGATTTAAAAGGGCCTAGATGCTGTTGATAAATCAATTTGTTTTCATGTGTGTGTGTGCATGTGTGTGTGTGCGCGCGTGTGTGTGTGTGTGTGTGTGTGTGTGTGTGTGTGTGTGTGTGTGTGTGTGTGTGTGTGTGTGTGTGTGTGTGTGTGCGTGTGCGTGTGTGTATGTGTTAGTGTGACTGAAAGTGCATCCCTGACCCTTTGATTGAAGGATAAGTCCCCGCTTGTTGGTCCATCTTGATTTTATGGCTGGAGAGAGAGCCGTTTGACCTTTCAACCCTCTTGTGTGGAGGTGGAGCTTCTCTGTGTCCGGAGCTCCTGTCAGCGGGTTAATAAGTGACGGCTGTTCATGGCCACACTGAGTAGCCAGACCGGATGACCACCCTCTGCTGTCACTCTGCCGGACACACTTCATCCCTTTAGGGCCGTCTCAAAGTGAGGCTTAAAACTCAGAACTTAAGCTCAGGTTTGCACAGCTGCTGCTCCAGCTTTTACTGCCACGCAGTGGGAAAGGTGAACCGAACTAATGCTAGAGTCTTATTTATATATTTTTGTAAGTTAAAGGACACAACTACATACACTGGATTTATTAATAATCACTTTATTTTGATTCTCCTGCAGCATGGTTGTTAGGTTCATGACAATCAAGAATAATTTATGAGTCTGCATTGAAACAAGTATAGATATTTCTTTCACAAATTAATCTTCAACCAAAGATTCACAGGCTCCTCCAGTGTTCCTAGTTTATGTGTTGGAAATATATATATTTTTTCCAAACTGATGCATTTATGTGCAAGAAAGTAGTTGAAACAATATGGATCTGTTTTATTGAAAAGTACAGAGAAGGTGTAAAGTGAAAGTTAGAAAATCTAATGGTTTATTTGTAAACCATTAGATTAAACCATTATCCATTAGATTAGATTTTTTGACTAGAATATTTCTGAGTCAGCATTTGTAGCTAACAAAGGCCGCATAAATTAACTCTTACAAATAAATGTTAGCATTTATTCATCATTCTTCTTATTTTCTGATTGTGCTTAATCAAGGTCTGGTCTACAGGGGCCTTGTGTTCTTCTCCAGTCACTAAGGAACTGTTAATAAAACATCTGGATTTACCATATAGTCTGTTAACATTTTCTATGTAAATTGGTGATCATTGTAATTTACTTCTGTTGTAATGTTCTTTCATTTTGTATTTTTAATTATTTCAGTTTCTGTGTTCTCACATTTAAAACCTTTGTAATATAACCAAATAATCACTTGATTATGCAGAAATAGCTTCACATTTAACCTCTTCATTGTGACATTTTAATATCAAGTAAAGACACAACATGAACTTTTGTTGATGACGTCAGTTATGAGCAAATCAGAAAATAATTTACAAACATAGCACCATTGTAACCTAAAACTCTGGATCTTTTTATTTCTGATCAATCGAGAGCTGATCATTGAAAACTATCAGCTCAGACTTTAACACTAGCTTTCTTTTCTAAGCTTTACACCTTGTGTTGTTTTCTGATCTACATTGACCCTGTGTGTGTGTGTGTGTGTGTGTGTGTGTGTGTGTGTGTGTGTGTGTGTGTGTGTGTGTGTGTGTGTGTGTGAGACCCACCATGCAAATGGACAAGATCCTGCCTGCCCCACATTAAGTCTGTGGCCACAAAAACACGGCTGACAGCGGCCAGTCCCAGTATGCGCTCCGGTTAAAGTGAACAGGGTAATGAATTTTAAACTGCTATAGTAACAGCTCTCAGACATGCGGTTTTAGTGTGTGAGTGGGTGGGCGTGTGTGTGTGTGTGTGTGCTGTTAGGATTTGTAGTTGTGTCCGTGTATCAGTATGAATGTAGGGGATATGTGCATAAATAGAGGCTGGGGGCTGGGAGTCCGTCCTAGATGTGTGAGTTTATGTGCTGAGGATAA
The DNA here is from genome assembly GCA_903067075.1 of Micropoecilia bifurca. Lineage (NCBI taxonomy): Eukaryota > Metazoa > Chordata > Actinopteri > Cyprinodontiformes > Poeciliidae > Micropoecilia > Micropoecilia bifurca. The sequence continues at coordinate 8,547 of CAEGAF010168192.1, read as the reverse complement.
AGACCTAGCAAAGCGGCCTAGCTTAGCTGACAGGTGACAAGGGTTGTTTTCAATGGGGATTTTGTAATACCAACAGTGAGGAAAAAGGCCAGGGAACCAAGGGACCTCTGAAAAGAGAGAAAGAAGACTTTTCTTCTTGCAGTGAAGGAAGAGAGAAAGAGCGTAGAAGGGCTGCAGAGGACTTAGGGATCCTACTCATCAAACTGCTCCACCGTCTAGCGCACTCATTTTTATTCAAAATGCAGAAATGCTAAATCATTCCAATCGGATTGATCCTTGTGTCAGTGCCTGTGTGGCATTCTCACTCGCTTCCCTCTGTCTTGTCTTCAACTTTGACATATCAGTCAAGCAAGGACAGAGCCGATGGTCCACAGGCAGACTGATGGTGAAGGAGTGCTTGTTTAAAAGTTGTTTGTAAAATTGTGTGAATTAACCCGTTCCTTTCATATTGAAATCAAGTTGTCTTAAAATAATTTTAATCTTCTCCAAACAGCTTGTTTCAGCTAATTCTACAAATGTACAATTTGATTGGATCAGGACTCAGAAGGCCAGTTCAGAGTAATGCAATCTGTTGTTATTTGCGATTCTTTGCTGTTTTTAGCTGTATGTTTCCTATAGCTATCCTGTGGGAAGACCCATATCCTGTGACTGAGACAAAGCTTACTGACACTAGACTGCAGATTTCTCTCCAGAATCCTTACATGGTCTTGAGATTTCATTGCTGCCTGCACAGTTTTACCACACCTTGTGGAATATGCATCAAAGCAGCCCCTAAGCATGACTAAACTACCCCCCATGTTTCACAGCCATGTATTACGCATGATAATGTGATTTTTAGTTTAATTTAATTAGTTGTTTGTCTTGTGTGTTTCTGTGGTGCCCTGTGTTGGACTGGCTACCTGCCCACTGTTTAGGCAAGGAAAACCAGGTGAAGTGGATGAATGGGCAAATATTTTAGCTTCTAGGTGTAGGGTGGAGACAAGCCATGAAAGGTTTAGCTGTAATTGTAGAGAAGATGCTAAAAAAGAGGCGTTAAATATACATACACACCACACTTTTCAAACTTTTTGGTAAAAGCTTTACAGCTAAATGTGAGCTAAACAGCATCCTTCAATCTGATGAAATAAATTTGATTTAGCTGCCAAGGTGTAACACTTTGCTTACGCAAAGGTTTCCTTAATGTGTTTCAAAGATGACTTATGTCAGAGAGAATTAGTAAGGTGACTCAACACATAAATATGTAATTGCGAGCAAAAAGAAACACATTCTAAGGGTTAAGCGCCCCTGCTGTGACCCAGCCTGTCCAACAGAGAACATTTACCCCTACAAACACCCCGTTCACCCCTCCTCCACCTCCACATCCAGCCCAACACACCCACCACAGAGGTATAAATAAAAAGACCAGCTCAGCTCTCGTTCTTTCCGCAAATTTCCGACCAAGGCTGCATCACGAAATCATTCTGCGTCTGTGTGGTCCTCTGCGGAGGAGAAAGGACGGTTTGGGCTGTGAGAGAGAAGCGCCCTAGTCAGTGTGTGGGAACCGTGGAGGAAGAAATCCCTGGCTGATCCTGGCCAAGGCACTTTGTTTTTTTGCCCTCTGCTCCCAACCCTTCCCTCCCTCTCTTCTTGTCCATCCATTTTTGGGTTTTCATTTTTATTCATTGGGTGATCAGTGTGGAGGGATGGGTGTCAAGTGTGTGTATGTGTGTGTGTGTGTGTCTGTGTAGGAGGAAAGGATGTGGATGTTGGTGCAGACCTTAGACCAGGTCTGGCAACAATAGCCACAGTGTTGTTTAGGTTGTTGCGTCCAGGACTCTTGGACATTCTTCCCATGTCAGTATAATCACTACTGGGAGGTAGCTCCATTACGGATTAACATATCATTAATAGTATCCATGACTTTTGTTCAAAGGCTACTTGTGTAATGTTGCCTTGTGGATGACGGCTAATCCGCTGAGCTGCAGCTGTAGGAAAGAAGAAGGGTAGGTCCCACCATCGGTCCTCTCTGTCTCACACACACACATGCATAGAGACATATCGATGTATCTCCCAGTCTCAGCCCACAGGGATCAGGCCTCTGAAAGACAGATACAATCAACAGTCAAACACAAAGTTTTCCCCCATTGCGAAGAAGAAACATCCATTCTGCACTTCCCAAGTGATCCCCAGAGTAAAGCCCCTCCACCCCCAGTTCTCTCTCCTCCCATCCATCCGAGTTGGCTGTCGTCCTCCCATTAAAGCCCTTACGCTCTCCTCGGAGCCCTCCTCTCAGATGGTGGGCCAGATTAGGAGGGGAACAATAACAGTTTTCAATGTAAAATGTGCATCTTGTTAGTCCTTTTCTCTCGTCTCCCGTCTCAGGATGGGAGGAGGAAAAGAGAAGAATAAGCCGTCATTCAGGAAAGTTATCTGTGGGTGTCTTCTCGCCACAAAAGTTGGGCCGGTTGTGTTGTGGTTTTAATCCTCCTATTTCTTTCTGTGCTATTTAATTTGGCTTTCTTTTCTAAGATTGATATGTTTGTTGAAACAAACACGACAGCTCAGTAAATAGAAACTTTCATATGTTATTTATTTATGTATTACCAAACTGTTTTAAATAAAATGGGAAGAAAAAAAACATTGGTATTAAGAATAGGTAAGAATATTAATATTATTACGGATATGTAAAAACAAAAACAAACATATTGATTGAAGATGACTGAAAAGGTTCTTCTTCCTTTATCATTTTTTTTTTTGCTAAATATGTTGTTAGTCCCGTCTACAAGATATAATTGGATCATCTGGCATTAAAGCAAGTATACTTTTTTGATAGAGTGTCATTTATAATAAAAATCAGCAACACCTGCCTGATTACTAATCCTTAGTAAACATCTAAGAAAAGGTTCAACAACAAGAAATCAATGTTCATTTAATTTATGTACATTTTCTCACAGATGAAGGTTGTAGCAAGAGAGTTCCTTGGTCTTCTCATCTTATCTTATTAACCTCTTATTATCTTATTATCTTAATTACCCCTGATAAAAAATAAAAAATACAAATCAGAAACATTAATTGGAATACAAAGGCTAGAAATTTGACAGAACAATCCAAATAATGCTGTCAAGAAGATGGACCGCAGATACAACTTTCTTTTGTTTTATCCACATACCTACCATGGTAAGCTACTGAGCTGTAGCCACAGCTGCCCTGGGGCAGTCAAACAGAGGCGATGCTGCCAATCACCGGCGTCACGGTGCCCTCTGACCACCACCATCAGGCAAGGCGGGTGAAGCTCCTCGACTAATGTCTCTACCCACTTCACATTTTATAAAACTTTTTTTTACCCATCCTTATTTCCAAAATAGCCCAAGCTTTCTGTAAATATTAAGATTTGCAGTCTCAAATTGATTTAGGTCTGAACTTTGACGAGGCCATTCTGACACATGAATGTGCTTGAGTCTAAGCTATTCTATTATAAGCTATATTTATAGAAAATGAACTTCCACCCCTTTCTCATTTCTTTTTCAGCCTCAAAAGGTTTTTCTTCCAGAACCGCCCTGCACATAGCTCCATACGCGTTCCAGTTTGGCTACAAACTTTCCACTTTTAGATGTTTGACTGAACAGCTCTAAGTGAGATATTCAAAGCTTGAGATACTGTTTTGTAATCTAACTCTGCTTTAAATTTCATGATTCTCTTTGCTCACTAATACTCTCTAAAATAAACTCTAAGTCATTCACAGAATATCTGGATTCATGCTCACGTTAAATTACCATATAAAACTCAAACAAAAAACTCATGAAGAGTTGTTGTTTTGTAAAAAAAAAAAAAAAAAAAAAAGTAAAATAAAAACCCATCTCTACGATTAGAGTTATCACTCATAACATACTAAGAATCTGAGAAAATGACCAAAAATATTGAAAAGTGTGTGGTATGTAAAGTACTAACAGCCATAATGTGGTTGGTCATAGTGGTCATTCTGTTTAATGTGTTAGGTTTTCACTGTTATTGACTTTTAGAATCAATACTGCTCTCTGGTGGCTACAGAGCTCTAATCATCATTGCAGCCCCTTCTTCACAAGACACTTTAATAAACAGTAAACCTGGACTCACACAGCTGTTGTCACTCTCAGAACATGCCGGTGTAATTGTGGCCTTAAAAATTAGCTTTTATTGTAGATGTTGTATTTCTCAGTAAAAAATATATATTTTAAATACTAATTTTAATGTGATTACATTTTTTCAAAGGGAAACATAATCTTTACTGTGTGATACATTTTCATATTGTTGTTTGCTTGTGCTATGCTCATCCCTAGAGTCTATAAACATGAAGTTCTTGTTTACTTTGTACTTTACTTTCTAAAATTGTTCAGAATGTCAGAAATTCTTAAGCAGTATTTAATTTCCTTAAATGTCCACATCGTATAAATATCTCATGACAAAAAGCTTGTTTTGTTCTGGCCACTCTTTGAAACAGGGAAGAGAAAAGAAACATGCCAAATGTGGCTTCTTGTTTATCTTCATATACTAGAAAATAGCAAACAGGCAACATATATTCACCATAGCTGACTTATATCAAATGTTAGAAATAAATATTAAAATGATTTTTTTTTAAAACATAATAAAGTTCACACTTAGTGAATTGCAGCAACGTGTGGCATTCGGGCTGTATAATGAAGTGGTAAAGACGTCTAAAGTTGTTTTTTCTGTCTAATCCTTGGAGAGTTTTCTGTCTTCAGTGCTGCTGGACATGGTGTCCAACTGTGAGAGTCGGAGTAAGGTCAGATATGTGACTCCAGAAGCCACCAAGAAGAAGAAATCATCTAAATGGTAAAACTGCTGCAGCTGATCAACAACACAATCAGCCTTTCAGCAAACAGTGTTGACTTGCATGGTCAGGCTCACTCATGTCTCTATTCTTCAGCATGTTTCTTCTGCAGAATTTCATGGTTCCTCCCTCTGAATACTTTGTTTCTTTGGTCACATTATAAACTTCACTCCTGAAAACTGGTCAGCTGGATCTCTTTAAGTCTGGCTGCACCCAGTCATTCAGATGAAGACCGTGAGTCCAACTGGGCGCCGGTCTCACCTCTGCTTGATTTCCTTCTCTCCACTGGTTCCTCACATAGTGACCTCAGACGCTGACCTTAGCAGCCCTGGGGTCCACCCTCTCTGGCCCCCAGGAGCAACTAAATGCAGAGGAGTGTCCGTCACGTTGCCGGACAAAAAGGCAGACACACTGTGCCCGATCCTTGTGAGTCCAGCCAAGCGCACAGGGAGCACATTAGAACCTCTAGGTTTTATTTACTTTCTTTTTTGCACTGAAATGTGTTGATAGGGGCGTCAAGATTGTCAGGTGCTTCATCTGTGACCACTTGACCATATGATACGCACACCCTGCCTTTCAGATTTATAAAATACCTCTTGCATTCTCCTAATTCACAATGTCAGATTTCATATCCTCCACATGCCACTTAAGTGTCTCTTTGTAGCCGTTGTGGACCAACTTAAATGTTTTCTTAAAGAAACTTTTGCACACCTGTACAGTCTCACAAGCAGGGATAGAAGCTGAAAAGAAAGCAGTCCTCTTCTTGCTCATAGTACACGGATGTGTTTAGGTGAATGTCCTTCTCAAAGTCCTAGCATTTATTTTATTATCAGTACATCAAAGTTTAGTGACAAGTTCAATTTAAGAGTTTTATCTTCTGTTTTGTATTTTGAAAATGGCTCTGTACTGGTTAGAGGAACAACAGCTCTTCTTTGCGCTCCCCCTCTGAGGCAAAGTTTCTCACCTCATTAAAATCTAAACCTTTCAGTGGTAGTTTACGAATTTCATTGTGCTCACATCAGTATAGACCAATTCAGCTTCCACATTCGATGAAGAAATGAGCAGATTCATTTGTTTGTGCCGCCTTGTTCTGTGCAGCATTTCCAGATGCAGAATTGACAATTGTATGTAAAAGCGATAGGTAAAGTGTGGCAAAACTGAATGCTTTTTCAATCACCTTTATTATCTTTGACATATTCTTCCGAATTTGAATAGTTCATTGGCAATGTTTAACAACAAAGGTCTAGGACTACAGAGTATACCACTCCACTGAGGGCGTCCTGTGAAATCACCCACTCTGATTTTTCGTTTGCCTTCACGCACACGGGAACCGGTGGTGTGTGTGTGTGTGTGTGCTGTTCTTTGTCTAACTACCATGCAAAATTACCAGATTTATCTCAAGCACCTTCAGATGTCACACTGTCTGTGCTCGTGACAAAAGTGTCCCTTGTTGTGGCCGTCCAGATAAGCAAACAACAGCAGCCTAAAACGCACACTCCTCTATGCTTTGTCCCTCAAAGCACAAAGACCTTCACTTTCTCTTGGCAAATGATGCCTTAATTGTGCAACTTAACAAGCCTGCGTTTTCCCAATGAATAAAGAGTTTTATGCAATTTTCTTTTCTCTCCTTGCGCTGTTATTTTTGTTTTTTTCGTGCTGAGATCATACAGTCGCACGCTTGTTGGGTGGTTCCCATGCTGCTCTGTTGTTTAAGCCAAGATGACTGAAAAACTTCACTCCCCAACGAAAGACAAAGAGACAGAAAGTTCAGGGCGTGACAGAGATGATGATCCCCAGTGGGGTGTTTTGTACAGTATTCATTATGCCGCTGTTTATTTTGGAAGTGTCTTTAACCCGTCTCCGCTCTCCCCCTTTTCAAACACTGCGCCTTTCACTGCCCTATTCATTTTTTGGCTCACATATCTTTGCTCTAAAAGGTGGTAAGTGATGAATAGAACATCTCCATGGATTTGCATAATCTGATGGCATTGCTGGAAAGCACAAAGAGGGTCGTGCCAAGTGCAGAAAGGTGAAGCCATCATCCATTAGCAGGGGGTACAACCGACAGTAACACAGCTTTCTTCAGGAAACCAACTTAAAATATTTGGGTCTGAATCCCTTTTGCGGTCTTCCGTATTGAAAACCTCTTTAATTTCTGCTCAAACATGAAGTAGCATTAACCCTGTATTTGAGACATTGCTCAGCGATGTGGTCCCAGACAATCAAAGGGCATTGATAAGTTTAGGTTTTTTTCCCCTCCTGAACAGACTCCATTCATGTCCTCTTACAGTGGCCGTCATTCTTCAGACGTGGCTGGTGCCAAGGCAGTAGGATGGCTGCCTCGCTCCGATGGGAAACTGTTGCTCATGTCCTGGGTTGGCTGCCAAGTTTTGGCATTATTGGTGCGGGAAAAGGTGGGGGGCATAAGGGGGAAGGGGGCTGTACAGAAAGGGGGCCCTTTAAACCCTGTGAGATAGTACTATCTGCTGTGGGAATGATCTTCATCCCTTCTCCCCCTGCTCTCAGACTTAGACTCACTCTCACTCTCTCTCTCTTCTTTTTCTTTTACACTGACCGTTTCTGTTACTGTCTGCCTCCTCAAGGCCCCCAGCTTTACTCGCCGTCCCCCTGTCTTTTCATGCTGTAGATCAGACAACCATCCTGAAGTGAGCTGGCTCTGGATCTTGTGCCACTGGGCCACTCTGATTACCAACCAGTGCTGACTGTTGGCTCTCTCACAGCTTGTGTTACGTCTTTGGCCTCGCTCCCAACGAGCGACTGTAACCCGCAGCAGTAGGGCATTTGATGTTGAGAAGCTTAGGAAAGTCTGAATTCAGGGCTTGTGCAGATGCAAAGATCAAACAGTAGATTTTAGACACTTGCAGTTCAAACCCCACCATTCAGGGTACAAAGAGATTTGTTTTTTAAACTTCTTATGCTATGACATCTTAAAATGACCAGATTCAAGAGGAAAACACACATCTGTTTGTCTGTCTTGAAGATTTACATTCCAAATTATTTTCATTCAGTCTAGTTTTCTTGTAGGAAATTAGGCATCCTTCAAAACACAAAAGTGAAAGTAGAACTAAATGACATATTTACTTCCTGGAATTATTGGAAATTTTCTTGTTGTCATTACAGGCATCAAACCCTCCTCCTTTTTGTTAAATGTTTGTTAAATGTTAAATGGCTTCTTTTTGCATGTTTCCACTCGTAGTTTTGATGATTTATCTTTGGTGATGAGCTCCAGGTTTTTGGAAGGGGTTCAGGCCGTCACCCTAACCCAGAGATTCCCAAACTGTGGGACGTGCCCCCTAGGGGGGTCGCCGTGCTATTGCAGGAGGGGGAGTGGGGTGGGGAGGGAAGAAAAACAAAACAAAACAAAACCTGAATGCTGTATGCGCTAGGTTTTTACCTTAGAATGGTCAGCTCTCTGTTATTCCTCTGTCAATTCTGCACTTCCCATATCTGTGTCCTCTGTCACTTTTATCAGCAGTTAAAACTAGAGATGTGCCGATAGATCGGTCACCGATCACAATCGGGCCGATTTTCGTGAAAAAGTGCATCATCGGTGATCAGTGATCATTGGCTCTGTTGCCGATACCGATCACCTGCATCTCATTTCCCAGCCTGTCTGTCCAGCTGGTCTCGTCTTTCCTTCACTCTGCGCAAACGCGCAGCAACAAATCCTAAGCGATGTGTAACTATAACGCACTGAGTGAATGAGGAGGTTTGCGTGT
>CAEGAF010168191.1:0-43754 GCA_903067075.1 Micropoecilia bifurca | reverse complement strand
TGTGTGTGTGTGTGTGTGTGTGTGTGTGTGTGTGTGTGTGTGTGTGTGTGTGTGTGTGTGTGTGTGTGTGCTTGCTCGTCTTCAGTAACTAATTCATTCATGAGAGTTGTTGTGCAGGTTGAGGCCAGCTGTACAGGAAGGAGACCCTCTCAGGTTATCGCTGCTCTCACCGGACGTTCGCGTCATTCCCAGGTCCAGTGCAGATATTGTGTTTTCTCAGCGAGACACATGGCAGGGAAACTACAGCGGCGCAGCGTTGAGGGGGAAGTCCCGTGTGATGTTGTGACCCCAATATTGAGGACATGCCGAAGTGTACCTATTGAGAAAGTTACAAATCCCGCACAACCACAATGGTTACGTCTCGATTCAAGCTTAACTTTAGGATGTTTTGCCGAAAATATTTTAAAACTGATGGTTTTAGTGCCAGACCTGTTTATCCAGCAGATCAAAAGGGTATCTATCATTCCGGTTTTGTTAAGGTTTAGATGCAGACATATTGCAGCCAAAGCTTTGGGAATTGTAGTTTGTAAATACGAAGACTTGAGACGCACCAATATGATGCATTGATCTGCTGAAACTGATTTGAATTTAGTCTGATTTCTAATTAAAAACTAATATAAGACATAAAAAAAACAGCTTTGAAAACATTTTGTCCCTCATGCAGTCATTCATTATTTCCCCTTGAAGCAGATTCAATATGTATGAATGTGAGATTAAGAGAAAAATGGCAGTAACAGTCCACGTTTTAAAAGCTTAGCATAGCATTTACAAAGCTAGCATACCTGAGAGCAAAGTCTCATGAAAATAGGATAAAGCAAAGAAACTTGTCATGCCTTTACCTCAGGCTTCCTGCTATTTACTAAAAGCCTTGCTCTCTCTCGCTTTCTCACAGCCCAAATGCGCAGCAGATGCATTTTCTTTACGTGTCGCGGAAGAGTTTTCTCTTTAAACAGATTCCGCATAAAATCTTGTAAATATGACCTGGTAGCAGCTGATGTGTTGAGTCCAAGCGAGAATTCTCACATTTCAGTCTCCCAGTTGATTCCAAGTGGACAACCTGTGAACTACAAGTGAAAACCCTGGAAAATGTAATGAACTTGATGAAATGAAGAGTGGATAAAAAAAAAGAAATATAAATCCTGTCTTAGTAAGTGTAGTGAGTTCCTGGGAGGTAAACTAAACGGGCTTCACGCAACTATGAAGTGTCTCTTCCCTTAATAATTCACCAATTACTCTTTTCAAGTTCCTAAATTAAAAGGACTAAAACATAAACGCAATTTATAAATCTGACATGCAATAAAACAAAGCAATAAAACTAAGCAACTTCACATCTCTGAAGCAGAATAGGCCAGAGGAGTGCTGGCCCTTTTGGGTTTGAATGGTCAAAGGAGGAAAGCGGACCAAACGCGGACCTCCGCTCCTCCGGCGTGTCCCTGTGAACCCGGACGCTGAAGCATCAACAAAGGACACAAACGCCATCGCCATTCACTTAGCACGTGTGTGTGCTTCCTGCCAGGGCAGGTCAACAGCCTTGCAGTGATTAATGTGTTTTGTAGCGGGTCAGATTATGAAGCTCGTACTCTGGGGGTGGTCTTGAACCAAACGAATTGTTTAAATTCCACCAGATTAATTGACCACATAAAGCTCCACTAGAGAGAATCAGATGATTGGCAATTTTTATTTGTCTAATAAAAATGACTGTGTTTGGATTAGAAAAATGATCCTGGATTAGATAAAAACCCATTTGTTGTATAACTGCAATTTCTCATTATTAGACAACATTTTTGTTGGTTCTGCTCATAAAACATAAAAACCACTGTGGACATAAAACCACTGTGAATGAACTTATTTGTTTAATGATTATGTACTTAGTAACTTATTACGTAATAGTCTGTCGTGGGATGTTGCTAGCCTGTTGTTTTCAGGCTTCAAATACATTTTTTACTGAACAGGTTCTTGAACACAAGAAAATGTCAGACTTTATTTCAGTGTGTTCTGGTTGGAAGGTGAAAGTTGGAGTTGTTTTCTGATTGTAGAGTTCAATGACCGGCCTACAAACTACCAGCATCATAAACAGATAACAACGTAGCGGATTGTCACCATAACATCTGCACACCGCACTCTGATTCTGATGCTGAGTTTGGCGACATCATCTGATTTTCTTGATTGATTCATCCAACTTGCAACTCTGGAATAATGAGATTTGACTATAAAGTGTAAAATACAATAAAGCACACCGTTTGTGTCAGTTTTCCTTAGTGAAGAAGTTGATGGATGTGAAACGACTCCACACATGGACTGTTTGTGACTCCTTCACTCTCACCACACAGGATTGACGGCAGTCGTTGTTTGTTTTCTCCAGACAAAGGGGTTTTGTTGCTGTCCTAAAGAACAGGAAGAAGGTTTCACCTAAGAAAACAACTTTCCAGCAGTACTTCCTGCAGAAATTCAAATTGTCCTCGATGTTCTTAGACCTTTTTGTTGCAGGGCAGATGGGCTCACATTCATCTGCGGCCGGTATTGAGAAAGCAACAAGGGATGAGCAGGTGTTGTATTGTGTTTATCGTTGTCGTAAATGTTTTTGGTAAGAATTGCATGTAAAACATTTCAAGGTATAAAAATTACAGTATATTTACAGTAAGCAAATGCAACGAACAAATTCAATAAACTGCCATTTCCTCCACACAATGATATATTGCTATTTTTGATGTTCATAATCCCAAACACTAATTAATGTGATTGTTAGTTTGACTTTTTTTTCTACTGTTGGTTCCTTAAAGGTATCAAAGAATACCAATAAATTTGAAAATGTAATTAAATGCAGGTGTAGGATGTTATGTGATGAAACTACCTGGTATCATCAAGTAGCTCTTTTAATTCCAGATAATTAAAGTGTTAACTGAGTTCTGTACGTCTTTTGTAATAGATTCCCAGCAAACTTAATCGAAGTGATGAATGAAGGCAGTATTTCGTATTTTATTCCGTGCCGTTTCATTTGTGTGATTATGCTTAAATTAACAGGCACGTCTGATATGCAGCAGGCGAAACGTTTGTGTAAATAGATTTTTGTTTTTATGCAAAGCTCGTTCCAAAGATTAAACTCAAAAAGTTTGCAGAACGTCCCAGTGATGTCACTGCCAAAATCTTTGCAGTTATTTTCACAACTAAAAGTAATAGGTATTAATAAAGAAGAAAAAGGAATTAGTCATAATTCTCAGTGCAAATCAACAAATTGGGTCACTTGTTATGGAGGAATATAACGTTTATTGAGCCTTGTTCTTGCAGCATTCACTGCTGCAAATATCTTCACTTATGCTTTCAGCCCAGGCACATTTTCCTACTTTAAGTTAGTCAATTTCCAAAAAAATAAACAAGGGGATTCCTCTGACATTAAGCAATATTTAAGTTAAAGAGAAAGCAAAACCAACTGAGAAAACCTCTCTGCACAATAACATGAAAACAGGAGCAACGAACCATAAGAACAGATAACACAAAATACCTAAGGCCAAAGATAATTTGAAGAAGTTTTCCTGTAACTCAACACATTCATGGAAAAAAACACTTTAAAGCCACATTTCATTTAGTCTTCTATAAGATTTTTGTAGCATGTAGCGTTGAGGAACCCATTCCAAACATAAAGTGGCGTAAAGTTCCTTTATGGTTGGAACATACAACAAAGCGCACAAGGGACAGGTGAAAAGATGATGAGGTCATAAGGAAACGGGAGGGTTAGGATCATTGAAACATCTCAGAAGAACCGGATGCTTTGTGATGTGGGATAAAGGTCATGTTTGAGTGGGACAGTTTGGAATCACGCTAACCGCTAATTTACAGGTTTTATCTAATCCAAAAGTACTGTTTGTTCTTTTTTTTAAATGTCTTGAACGATAAACCATCATTGACCCCTACTTTGGAAACTGCTGGTCTAGAGCTTTGCAAGAGAAAGAGTTGTCCTGCTGAAACAGTTATTAAAGTCATAGATTTTACTCTAATACTTACAAACTGGGTGTCAAGTTAGCAGAATAACAAAAGGCACACGATTAAAAAGAGAAAAGAATCGCATTTCAATCAAGTACATTTACTAGTCAGGTAGTATTTCTATTTGTTCATTCCCAGAGCAAATCACAATTCACACGGTAGTTTCTCCTGCTCTCTACATTCAGTATAATTTATTAATATGACATTTCTATAGTTTGCTAAACCACACCAGGCCAAATTGTTAGATTTTTTTTGTCTTTTAAATCAACTTTCTTATCTAAAACCAACCACTGGACTTTACTAAATCCATGTGCAAACTCAGATATTAGCTCACAAAACCAGTTAATGCAGGACGCAGCCAAGCAAACATTTAGCAATTCTTCAGCTTTGCCCATCAGACGCCTTCAGCATTTATTAAGCTAACCGCAGCCACACCGGCCTGCAGTGTCTCCATGGAAACAACCAAAACAGCAACAACGTAGCACTTCATACAAATTAATATTTCTTTCGCATTTTAGTGTTGGTTGTTGCTTCTCCAGATTTCCTCAAACTGTACACTGCATGCTGTGTTCAAAAGTTTGTCGTTTTCCCTAGATTCTCCTTGTTGTGTTTGCTTATGTTATTGCTGTCAAAACTCACTTCCTCTAGGTTCAGCTCCCTGCTGGTTTTGGCTGTTTCCTTGGTCAAACACACTCGAATCAAATGAAGGGTTTATCATGAGGTTCCTTTATTTATGTTAAATAAATAATATAAGATATAATAGGAAAAAACCCAACAACTCCTGTCCAGATGAGACTGAAGTTTTGACCATGTTTTATGCGTCAAAAACATAAAACATCTTCTGAGCTGAAGGCTGAAGACAAAAAGTTGACTTTTTCTTTGGTTCTAGCTTTCGAACAAAAACAACACACGCAGTTCTTTCTGAATTGACATTGTTGACAGGTTGTCCGGGATTTATTCGCAATATTTCCAGCAAAACTGTAATGGTGACAAGACAAATAAAGGGGGCTTGCTGATGTGGTTTCCAGTGAATGCTCAGTGCATAAACCAATAGCAGGAATGTTCAAAGTTGCCTGACAGGACATTGTTTAAACCACAACCTCGGTTTTGATTTTTGGAAAAAAAAAAAAAAAAAAAAAAAAAAAGTAATAACGATAATAAGAAAAAGTTCTGTTTTCCCGACCAAAAATAACATTTGCATATGTGTGAGAGGTTCAGATGCAGCAGTATGTTTTGCAAAAACTACAAAACCTTGCTGTGGACAAGGCCCAAGGCAGCTAATAAAGCGAAGCCATCTTTGCTGGTATTACAATTATGCATGCATGACACAATGTGGCTAAAATCCTCTCTGAAAAGAAGACAGTCGTTAGAAAAGATTTAAAATTAATAACTTACTCAGTCAGAGCTTTGTGTTGACATGACGGTAAAAATCGCCTTCTTTCACCTAAGAGGCGGCATTTTTCAGCTCATTTTTCTTTAATAGGCCACAGAAAACATTGTGATTCATATTTTAGGTGAAAAGGAATGGATAGAAACACAAAGGAAGAGACAGATGACGCATTCGACGGACGAACGTATGGATGTTTATTTTACTGGCGACAGAACTTAGATTAGAGGGGAAGGAAGACTGATATCCTCACTCTTAAAATAATGAACACAAAAACAGGATGTTTGAAGCACAACCACACAAAGAGAAGAGATAGTGATGCAGTTTGCACAAGACTTAGAGAGCTGTAAAAGAATTGGTGTTTACACCAAACCAGTTGTGGCATAAAAAAATGCATAAGTATATAAAAACAAAAATGACATCATAGTTGTGTTAACAGAGCTGTGTTATGATCAAAATATCTTTTAAATTGTACTTTTGTTTTGAGTAGAAGTTGCTATGCAACTTCTACTTCTACTCAAGCACTGTAAAACCAGAATGAGACATATTCAGTTTGATTAATTTGAAGATTTTTTTTTTTTTGGACGTCTTTCCAATCAGATTTTTGTTTATCTCGACAATCTACTGAACAATGTATTGTTAAATGTCAGCAGAAGAAGAAAAACACAAGTGACAGCTGAGGCATGAATTCTCCTTATAACTCTTGTTGGTGTAGCGAGAGTTGAACCATAAACATCATGAACCGCATCAGGTCGCCTTCAAGAGCTTTAAAGCCAAATGTTGAAACTCGGCGCCGATCATAATGTGGATTGAAACACAATATGCAGAATAGCACAGATTGGATTAGCTACAAAGCTACGTTTCTTGTTTCAGAGGAAATGTGTAATTTGTGAAAGCTCAAAGCATAAATCCAAATTAGAACTCATGAGCGTCTTGTGAGTGATCTCTCTCTCGAGGGGCTTAAACCCGTTAATACCCACAATTTACTCAGCGAAGAACCAAAAGCCTTGAAATCCTCTGCAGGTGACAGAAACTCTGGGAAGTGAACGGAGCATGTGTGCTGCTGCCTTGAATTATCGTCTTCTCTTACTGTTATTTCATCTGTTCCCGATGCGTCGCCAGAGCGGACCTCCACTCCGACCACGGCGACTTCAAGGCTCAAAAGTAAATCTCACTTTAAAGGCTGAAACGCTGCCACTTTAAACACAGCGGGTCTTGATTCCTGAAGCAGAAACAATGTGGATTGGTGCTGGGTTATTCTTATAATATTTCGGAATGCAAAGCGATAGGATTGTGTGGTCGCATCCGATACGTCTGGTGTTTATGTTAAACTGTCGATCTTTTGTTGTTCCAGAGGTTGGCTAAGGACGTTGTGTGTGCAATTATCAGAAGAGTTTTTGTGCCTGCTATGGATTTGTTTTGTTCCGGCTCAGATGACTACATACAATTCAGAATCAATTCAAAACCAAAATAACAGGCTGGAATTGCCAAAAAATTTTGACAATGTTGACAGTCAGTATAATTTGTCGAAAGCTAACCTCAATATTTGCCTTTCACATTGATTGTGGTAGGCTGTAAACCCCAAGGAGACAGTGGAGTCTTTTAGGGCCTGTCCACACCCACTTTTCAAAAACGCCACGATGCAAAAAGAAACTTCAGGGCTTGTTTCAAAATGCGCCAATATGCCTCAGTCGCTCGGTGCAAGCGAAGATCGCTGCCTTTGACGAAAGCACGCTAAATTTGCCGTGATATCGGCGTCTGTGCAGAGTGTTTGCATTTTATTCGCAGCCTTCATAAACTTGTTCATTGCACTGTCGCCTGAAGCACAGTTGTATGAGTCAGCCAGGTATGTGAGATGTCATCAGGTGAACGCATCGAAGTGATGCTTTGGAAGAAAACATGCTTCATCGCACATTGAAAACTGTCATGTTGCGGAAACAGGAAATTGGCATTGGAGCCGTTCTGTGTCGACTGTTGCAAATCCCTGCCGGCATAAACGTTTCATTTCTTAGTTCATATCATCTGTAGCATGTTTCTTTCGCTTTGCGCACAGTGCATATTCTAGAAAATTACCAGCCAACTGTTGCTGGCACAAGCTATTTTCAACACGAAATGGCAAATCTGGAAGTGCAATTTGAACCAGAAAAGGATAAAAGTAAAATCACAGAAACTGATCTAATAAAATAACAATTTTCTCAACTTTCGAAGATGAAAAAAAAGAGAAAATAAATGCATGACACAGCATCGCTGTTTGAATTTAACATTTTGGCAGTGGAAATAATCTGTCTGAAATTGGAAAATAGCTCCAAGTGTCATTCCAGACTTGTGTATTTTTTCAATCATATTTCTTAGGTTTGGTCTGAATCTGCCTAACCTTTGCTTGCACTTGGTGGGGTAAGGTGGGCATGTAAAAAAATGGTAAAGAGTTTAACTGGTCCTGGCCTGACCCTCAGAACCAATCTTTCTTTTGTTCATGAACATGATCTCAAGGAGCAGAGAGTTTGGAACGTCAGGGCACAAAATCTGTAAAATTCACTGATACTTTTTACAGACAAGTGTGACGTTTCACCTGGAAACACATAAACAGAACTGGAGTCAAGCTCTGAATTCACCATCTATGTTCTGAGCCATCATCATTGTTCATGAAGAGAAATGGCACATGTGAGGTTTTCAGTTTTATTTTGCTCTTACTTTGATTGTTCTCATGTTGAAAAATGTTCAGCGGCTTCATTTCTGAGCAGCCCACATCTCAAACGTGTACACACACGCGCACACACACACACACACACACACACACACACACACACACACACACACACACACACACACACACACACACACACACACAACATCTTATGGAAGTTCTCCAGAATGACTAAAAAAATACATTATAGTATTGTGTCACTTCCTTTTGATTCAAAGCTGTAGCTCTACCTAAATAATATATTTGTTTATTTAAAATCTGTCCACAGCACCTAATTAGTGCCTATTCATGACTGTTGTCGTGGTAATCTGATGGTCTCTAACTGAGGGAGGGACTTGTGATAAGCATCAAGTATTTGCTACTATGGGATATTGGAGAAAATATTTTGAACCGGTAAAGAGTTTTGTTTTTGTTTTTTGTGGTCCTGACTGAACAACAAAACAAAACAAAACAAAACAACCAGTTGTGGCTTTAACAAAAATGGCAAAATATCTAAAGAAAAAAAAAAGGTTTTCAGGAATTTGGCATGTTGTCAGAAAAGCCGCCGGATCCGAAGAGCAATGGAGGCGTTTAGGTTCGTGAGAAGACGTTTAACAGAGGAAAGAACCAGCTTGCAGTAACGGTAAGTAGCTGTTATTATTTGAGTAGCATTTTATCAAACCCTGAAGCGGTGACTCTACATTCAGTCATTCACCCATTCATGCACACACGGACAGGGTGATGGTGGCAGGGTTTCTGTGGGTTTCACCAGCTCAAATTTAAGACTTTTATGGATGGACAAGACTTGTATCACCACAGAATGTGTGAACCTTGCCCAGCTAACTAGCGATACATTTGCACTTATCCGTGGTCGGCAAAACAAATCCAGCTAGCTAGCCAGCCAGCTAGCAAAGATATGTTAGCCAGTAGCCTCAACCACTAAGTCACAGGTTGCAATGAAGGTGTCTTAGTGAGGCTAAAACTTTTGCCTGACAAAAAGAAGTATATTATATGTTGTCAATTCAAAATGTATGTAGCCTACTTAGATATTATAAAGCCTTAAATGAATTATATTTTTACTAAGACTTTTTACGGATGCGCTACCTTGTTGCCACAGTTGCCCTGGTTTATCTGACATAAGTGAGGCTGCCATGCATCGTTGTGTCTTGCCTTAAGACACACGACCGAGACGCACAGAGTTTGACCCGGTAACTCACCAGTTACAGTATGAGTACCCATCTACCCCAGTGTTTCCCCAGTGGAAACCATTCCTCTAGTGTTTCTAGTGTCTTCAGAGTGACTCGCAGTGTCGGTTCTTCACAGCCCAGAACCCCTTCACATGTTTGCATCACATATTTGCTTTGTCTACTACGTAACTTATGAATTCCTTCTGGCCAGCATTCAAAAAAATGAAAAAAAAAAGACCAGTTTTTTTTGGAGTGCATGATTATTTCTACCACTGGCTTCTCGGCTGATTCCCTGAATTCTGCTCGTCTCACCCAGCCGTCAGCTTTGATGGATGACCGCGCTTTGGTGTGTTTGCGGTGGTGCCATAATCTTCCCATGTTTTATAAAATGGATTAAACAGTGCTGTGTCAGAGGTTCAAAGCTTGGGATATTATTTAGTAAGCTAACTCTGCTTCAGACTTCTCCACAACTTTAACCCCCATCTGCCTGATGTTCTCCTCACGATGTTGGTTATTCACTAATGCTCTCTAACAATCCTCTGAGGCCTCCACAGAGCATCTGGATTTTTACTGAGAGCAAATGCACAGGTGTACTCGGTTTAGTAATTTGGTGACTTCTGAAGGGGAGTAGTTGTCCTGGATTTTATTTAAAGCTATTAGGGTAAAGAAGGCTGAACACAAATCCACTCAGCAGTAAAAAAAAAAAGGCAAAGCCAGGTATCACCCTTGTTACAACTCACAATTATGCTCAGATTAAAGACATTAAATACTTGTGTTGTAGATAAATATTGAAGCAATTTTCACCCAGAGCTGTAAATGTCTTATTTAAATTGAGGTTTATTTATACATTCAGACCAACAGATGATTGGTGCTAATAATAATTCAAATTTATCCGTTTTTGCAGGGAAATCAGTTGTATTCCTTCCTTCAAAGTGTTAAGAACAACAGAAAATCTCAGGGTTCAGTTGAATTTTTTATGTGTAATTTTTAAAAATCAGCATATCAATAAAATATAAAGATGATTCCATAATACTTGGCTTCACTGTTGCAATACAAAAGAAGAAGAAAAAAAAGAAAGATCTCCCATCACCAGAAAAAACACAACCTGAAACGACTCAACTGTGGAACTGGGATGAATGGTTTGTTTGGCACAGATAACTTGAGGTAAATACTGGGACTTCCAAGGAAATTGGAGATTGAAGTGAACTCAATACTTTGCTTTTGTCTACCTTGGAGCACCAGCTAAATATTTGATGAGCAGACAGGTGATACCCTGTTGCCCAATGGAATGCTAGAGCAGACGCTGGATTTGTTTGCCAATGTTAAAATTGTTTGCGTAACAAGGTATTCCTTCCAGTAAAGAAAGAAAAAAACACAATAGTACAAAATATGTTTACAATGTTAAGATTAGGAGATATTTGTAACTGATCTCAGGGCATGCAACCATTCACAAACATTGGCTCACGTTCAAAAATTTAACAAGGCTAAAAAAAACAGAAGGTTGTGATGGAGGGCTGTGAATGCGACTGATAAGATTGAATAATCATTGTCTTAATCTGAAATCTCTTATCTATTTCACAACCAAAGATTGCACAAACGTTTTACTGTTGCACCACATTAAAATACATCCTCTTTCAATTCTAGGCTCATTGGTCCATTGGTTGGTTCTACTGAAGGACATTGGGATAATGAGATGGATTATCCTAATAGCCTTTGTTTTCAAATAATGCTCACATTGTGTTATTTTATCTTGCCATAAAATTACTGTATGCAACTTTTATAGCTCTTAGTTATGGTAACATTGGTGAAGCCAGAAGGAAGTTGATTATGACCAACTCCCTCAGTGATAAGATAGAGCCTGAAAAGTCAACTAAATGCAAAGGAGAAAGCCCATGCCAGTACAACAATATGCCACTACTGGTATGTTTGCTGAGCTCAAGAAAGAGATAGAAGCCAAGGACATCAATACACGATGGGTGGGAGCTACTCGCAAACCCTAGACCAGTATTGCTCAAAGTCAGTCCTCGAGGGTCGGCATCCTGCGTGTTTCAGTTCTCTCCCTGGTTTAACGCACCTGGATCCAATCATGGCTCATTAGAAGGCCATGATTGGCCTTCTAATGAGCCAATCATGGCCTTTAGAAGGCCATGATTGGCTCTAAAGGCCATGATTTAGAGCCAATCATGAGGAGACATTGACATGCTGATAAGGTTGTTACCAGGGAGAGAACTACAATCTGCAGGATGCCAGCCCTCCAGGACCAACTTTGGGCACCACTGACCCAGACGGTTCCAATCAAAGTTCAGCACACTGAGACTCTACAGTAAGCAGAGGCAGGGAGGGCAAGGACCAGCGATTGTCAAAGTCAGTATTTAGCACGAAACAGAAAAAAATACTGGAGTATACAATACTGGAGTACATCAGGAAGACGTACAGTTGTGAACTGGTAAATCAATCCCAGAGTTCCTAGATTTGGAAACTTTCATCAATGCCTAGAGAGCTCTAAGATTAGAGAACAACTCACGGCTGCTCAGGAAACCGTTCTGAACTGTTTGCTTGTTGACCACAGAAATCACCTCTATCCTCAAGTGCTTTGTGCCCTTAATCTGTGCCCCTGTTGCATTCATGTTCCCATCTTGTCTGTCTGTGTGTGTGTATCTATGTTCATGTATGGACATGTGCTTTGCCGTGATGACACAGGTTTTCTGAAGTGTACAGAAGGTCACAAGGAAAGAAGGGGGAAGGTAGCAGATTTAGCAACAACATGCGGCAGATGTGGGAATGAAACTGCATGGACCACAGGGAAGAAAATGTCCAAGATCCAGCATGTCACACTTGTCAACCCCAAACTACAATAACCACACAATTCAACACTCCCTAAAAACCCACAACACAACAGACTACCTACCCACAGTCGCAAAGTTTCCCCAGCATAGCCATATACAGAGACTGTGACCGGTCTCTGTATATGGCCACAAACACCCATAGAGGCACAAAAACCACCCACAGGTCTATCAGAAAACTCATCCCTGCCTCCGTCTAGACCAGCACGTAACCATTTCACTAAGGCATAGCAACTTCTAAGTGTCTAGCTGTCTAAAAAAGTTTCCCTTAAAGTTTGTTTAGCATTTTGGGGGTGTTTACTCCAACGTTATGGGAGCCATCTGCTTGATTTCTGGAGCTCTGACTCCGGCCTCTTAGTGACCCCTCTCACACATAAGGCCTGGGAACAGAAGGTTCCCTCTTACCATACGAGGAAGTGCAGTGTACCTTAGATAAAACTCTACCTCCCCTAACACCCATACCACAAACACATGCAAACCCACAGCAGCCATCTGCACAGGCACATTTACAAGCTCATCAGGCCTGTGCCATCTCTGCCTGTTTCCTCTGTGGGGTTTGTATCTCATGGCATTTGAGTGGCAACCCCACCAACCCCCAACGACCCCTCCTGCCTCCTTGTCCTGTCAGGGTGCACTGGGGGGATGGGGGGGTGAGGGGTTTGCAGCTTGAGTAACTACTAGAATGGGTGGTGACGCATAAAATATTGCCCATATGCTGCTCTCTTGCTGTCTTTTTTGTTTGTTTTTTTCCACCACATCTCATCAGTTAACTAAATTTGGATGGTAAAAAGAAAGAAAATGTGAACTCACTCACTAATATTCTCAACTAAATACTTCAACAAAAAAAGCAGATTTAAGTTATCAAGGACATAAGAGTTATTGAAACCAACCTTCAGCACATGAAAGCTAAATTGATAAATCATGAAATAACTGCAAGCAGCTTACTCAGTTTTACTCTTTTTTTTACTTTCCTTTCCATGCCCAGGCCTGGTAACTTCCTGATATCCAGGATCAAGAAATCTCTTAAATATAATCTATCTGGCAGCGTGATCTTTTAGCCTACTGAAAGATCACGAAAGGCAATCGCTCACCGATATAAAACAAATTCAAGAACAGAGCAGAAAATAAGTCACTGACATCTGCAAGTCATTAAAAAAAAAAAGATAAAAATCCTTTTCTAAAGCCTTGGGCCTCCAGTAAACCACAGAGAGAGAGCTATTATCCACAAATGGAGAAAAACTGAGAAAAGTGGCTAGTCCACCAAAGGTTACTTAATAAACACATCCAAAAGGTCACAATATAATTTAGACCATCTAAAGCTCTGCTGGCCTCACTTGAATCAGACACACGAGTCGGTGTTCATGATTCACCAGCAAGAAAGAGATCGGGGGAAATAATGGGCTTTATGGGAGAGATCCAGGTTTAACAGCAACCGCTGACAATAACAACACGTCTGAATTCCTGTCTGAAAACATTTTGAGCCGCAAGACATGAGATAAAGAAAAAAAGACGTTTTTGGAAGTGTGAGCCCCATTATATATGTAACAATAATGCAGCATTGTAGAAAAATAATATTATGGTGATAGTATTTTATTAGTTTAGAGGGGTTGCTGAAATTGTAAATCCTGAAGGGGCAAATATCTCTGATTTTAAGCTTAAGTGTACTTGGCTTGTGCAATAACTTGAATCAGCGCAGCAAGATTCAAGTTATTGCACTTGAATCAATGTAAAACATTTAAGTGTGAAAAAAGAAACAAAAAGCAAACAAAAAAATGAATGAATCTCAAAAGGAACAATAACTTTTTTACTGTGCTGAGTTTAGTTCATACATGGGAAATCACACTTGCTAAAAAAGCGACAAAAGCATCGATCCCACGATGCGTTTCTTATAGAACAAAGTTTGTGACAATGTCGGCTTTCAGCCTCCCGTCACGGGAGTCCAGCGCATATGGGAATGTGTTTCAGTGCACATCAAGGCAGCCCTTATTTCTCAAGCAGGACTCGATGCTATCTGCACAAACAATACTAGATGACTGACAAAAAAGGACGGAGCCCGAGCATCACATGTTGTAAGCATGAAGCATCACATGATGCAGAGTAGAAAAACAAAACAAAACACTGTGATCCAGTCTGAGGGAGGGAATTGGGTCATTTAATGGAGACCCTGGAGGGATGATGTTAAATACTTCTTTTCTCAAAATGAATCCAGTGTTTTGGGCACCTTCGCCGTGGCCAGACAGTTACTTGTCTCGCTGGCTACTCGAAGCAGCACTTTGTTGGAAATCCGGATCAAGACACGAAAACGTTCTGCTCCTGTGCACAAAGACGGGCCTGGGATCTCTCTGGTGGCCCGGTTCACAGGCCCCTCTGTTTCCTTCCAACCGTGCGCTAAACGAGGCGGTTTTTCACATTAAACTGCCAGATTTACCACAAACCGTGTTTTTTAGGAAAGCAACATGCTTATCAAATTTACAACCACTCCGAGGAACCACAGCTTGTTGAGCAATTGGAGACACCATATATCAACGCAGGACCTGCAGCTCAACACCCAAGGGATCGTATGTCTTTTTTTTTTTTTTATTTAACCTAGTTACTCTATAAAACTGACAACAGAAAAACTATAATTTCATTGATGGTTTGAAGGGAAACAAATGGAAGTTTTTTTTTGTTTCTTTTTTAACTGCTTCTGACTAACAAACTTCTGAGCTTCAATGATGGGATTTCCTGCCGCCTCTTATCAGTTAGATCCTAAAACAATGGTCACTGCCCCCACAACTTTCTGCACCAGCCTCATCTAAACAGGGGCAGGGGGGGGGAGCTGACCAGATGTGTTTTTCTGCTCCAGAGTCCATGAGGGCAAATAGAAATAGAAAAGACAGAATGATTTCAGTTAAATGGTCTCAAGGTGTTGATGTGACCACCTGCAAACATAAAGCTGTTAACAGGCCCTAAAAACAAACCCTAAGAAAGAAATGTTGCTATGTTTTTAAACTTTAAAAAAATAGAAGGACATACAGATTTATTTGAAACACATTTGGCCTGTTCCATTGATTTGCCAAAATTTTTAAATTCCCTGACAGTAATATTAAGTTACCTTTAATTCATTTATTTGAGTTTGACATTAAATCAGATTAAGCCTTTCCTATATTTAGGTCAGTTAGAATAATTATGATTATTTCTACTTTTTTACAGAGATTTTTTTTCAAACTTTCAGAAGTGTAGATACATTTATGTGACAGTGTGCATTACTTGAAGACATGATGTTTTAGCCTCTCTCTTGTACTTAACAGGCTGTTATCAGGTCTAATCCTAAGTGAAATCTTGCTATTTTTGTTGCTTCTGGAACATTTGCTTCTTCTCTGCTGGATGGCCTTTCAGTCCATATCTGTACAAGACTCATTTCACAGTGGACAATTATATTCTCATTTTGCTAGTAGATCCTTGGATCACGGTGCCACTGAGTGTATCTACTTCCTGTTATGACAGCTGGAAACAACTGCTGTATTTGTACAATATGCACATGCATTTTTTTAATACATTTTTTAAAAGTATGAATGTGGTGCCTTCAGGTACCTGAAATTTCCAAAGCTCTCCTTGTAACATCCTGAGTGGTAGTTTATTTCCCCCTGATGTCACACCAGGAAGCAGCATTTTTATGTTAATAACTTGCAATAAATATTCTATTAACTCAAATGCTGTGATTTTCTTTGACAGACTAACTCAAGGTGTGAGGTGAAAGGCAATGCATACGTGATTTTCAAAATTTCTACAAATTAAACTTAAAAGTGTGGTGTGCATTTGCAAGGAGGGGAGACAGAGGATGTATGATCTGTAAGGCAGAAGCTCAGGAGGATGTCGAAGAGGCAGCACTTGGTTACACCACTTGCTTTTTGTTGCTTCTGGCATGGTTGCCATGGGAGATTAAGGTATTTCTAAACATGCATGAAAGAATCAAAGCAACACTCCATGTATGTTTTTGATGAGGGAATAACATTATAACATGATGTACAGCTCAAAAATGTATAGAATACTGCGGTTATTCCTTCTTGCTCTCCACAAATTCGACTTGGAAAGTCACTTTGTCATAAGATGTGGAAGAGATAAGAGCAGAGACAGTCCATGCAGTATTGTGCAACGAGATACTTTTCTTCAGCAAGTACATGTGTCGGGGAACTGGTCAGAAACATGGATGCAGCAAAATGCAGGGTAATCCTGTGAGAGGATGTGAAAGACATGAGAACGTGGTGCAGCCACGGACAATCACCCGAAACGTACCACCAGAGCTACGTGATTTAAAACACAGCATCCACATGTTAGAATGTCAGAATGGCCCTGTCAAAGCACAGACTTAAATCTAAAAAAAATTTAAATTGATGTTTGTAGAATGTTACTGTTGACGATTTTTACTTTAGTTTGAGAAGCTATGTCAAAATCAGAAAAATGGATCAAATTCAATCATGACCAAAAGCACATCTAAGAGTTCAATATACACAATTTTATTTACATTGACACTTATAATAGCAATATTTCAGATTTACACAGTAACTTTAAAGCTTTAAATAAATACACATCAGAGATGTAGCAAGCAGTTGAATGAAAAATAGTCTGGTTTTTATTAAGGCTCCTTTCCCAATTGTATAATTTTGTCATATTAAAGTTTTCTGATCAGATCTGAACATTTGGAGCAGGTTCACTGGAATTGGCCAAAATTAAATCCTTTCTGTTAACAACGTCATAGAAAGAAGAGAAATATGCCGATTCTCTGGTTGAATCTACATAGGGATATCTGTGCACCTATACGAAAATAAAGCATAATAATTTCTGTATCAATGTACCGCTTCTTCATTAGGATAAACATCTTTCAAAGTACTTCGTAATATACGCGCATATGTATTTACAAAAAGACAAGAGCAGTTAAGACTGCGGGGTCTTTAGTAAGCTAGATGAATCTGTAGTAGTGGCACCTCTTGACAGTAACTCTTTGAAACTCACGCACGCGCACGCTCATTCACACGAAGGAGGACGGGCACGCTCGCTCACGCGCACGCACAGACACACTTAGCACACGCAAACAGGACACTTTCCACTCCTCCGAACAACACCCACAGCTGGGAGAGATGCCGGGACCACTCCAGACAAAAGACTGGCTGAGAGGCGCTGAAAACCCCCCTCTTCCGATAGAGGAAACAACTGGACGACAAAAAAAAAGGAAAGAAAAAAAAAAGAAGACGACGACGAGAGGGACGGCAAGGAAACCAGCTACTGGCCGGAGAACAATGAGACGGCCAAACACAGTAAGCTCCGCACCGAGTGTCACCTTCTGAACGCAGCGCTAGGAAAGAGTCTGTGTTGTTTTCTTCTTTTCCCTCTCGCTCCTGTCACCTCAGGGAATACTGCAATCCACTTAATGGCATATCGCATCAGATTCTGCTCGTCTTAGTTGGAGAACTACACTGCTAGCATGGGGTGACACACCAATCTGAGTTGGAAAAAAAATAAATCTATTTCCAAACTGACGGATTGAAGGAGGGTTGGGGGAAAGCTGTGAAAACACATCTGAGAAATGGCAGTACCTACCTCTCGCTTGTAAACTTATAAAGAGCGGGAGAAAACAGTTATATACATCTTTACAAGATATTGATATCTCTCGCAGTCCAGCTGTCAGCAACGCAACGAAGAATAAAGGGTCGCATACCATATTTATATCTATGCTGTAGCTGCAGTCATGCACTGATCAATGGTATTTGCTAACGAAAGTCCCAAAAGTCGTTTGCCCTTTAGGTGCTGCGGTCCTGGATCTACCTCCTAATGAACTCGAAACACTTAAGGACCATGCCATTAGGCGGCATGTCGACCATGCCGCCTAATGGCTTATATAGAAGTATCCTGCCATTATATCGCGATTCAAATTGGCCCCCAAAAGTATCTTCTTTATACCGCATAGATCTGCAAAGTTGGAAAGTAATACTGACAATGAAAGTGATTTAAAAAAAAAAGTTGTAGTATTTGCATCATATGATGTATGGAATAAAGAAAAGTTTTAAGTGCCTCAAGTGCTTTCTTTTCCAACCCAACTGCAACAGTCAAAAAAAGAAGAAAAAAAAACCCGCAAATGATGCTCCATGATAGAAACAAAAAAACAGACAATAACAAAAAAATAACACCGAACGTAAAAAGAAAAAGAAGACATCTGCTATATGTGGACTACTCCCCTCATCCTCCCCCAGTGGCCCCCCCTAAAATGATGAAACAACTTTAATGAAATGTAAGGAGACATGAAAAAGTGTAAAATAACCAACCGATGTAACAGTGTAATAACATAATGAGTAATGTGTGACGGCCGCCCACCCTCAGTGGTGCCTTCAGAGTTCTGGAGATTGGGAGCAATAGTCCAAGTGTCCTCCCAGCACTGAGCAGGCAAGAACAGCGATCGCAAAGATAAAAGCCATTTATCCACGGACGCTCTCTCCTGCGGGAGGCGGCGCTTACTCCTCTTATATCAACCTTCGGTGGTAACGGGGGTTTGGGGCAGGGAGGGCGGAGGTCGAAAAGTAGTGGTTTGGATGATTTGTGGCGTAACATCACAGGCACTTTGAGGCAGCCAAAAAAGTCCGGCGGGTCCTTACACCCACTGGGCCTGAAGGATTGTCCCCTCCATGAAGACTTCATGTTGAACCAGTAAGGGCTGCGTTGGAGCGCTCTTACTGCTGGCTGAGAAAGAGCTGGGAGCTGCTGCGCTCTGAGAACTGGACTCCTCCCTCGCTCTAGGCAACACAGGGAGTCTGGAACTGAAGTTCAAATAAATCTGAAAGAGAGGAGAGAGGGAAAAAAATCTGTTGGAATGGATTTTCAGATGCTTTAATTTGTGGGAACTCAGTATTTTTCTTCTTCTTTTTTTAAGCTTGACTGTCTAACATGTTTCCAGAGATTTGCAAAAGTATTAACTGCACTTTGACGATTACACATTTTGTTACACTGCCACAACAAACGGAAGTGAATTTTATTTGGATTTTTTTTTAACAGTGTAGCACATGATGGTGAAGTGGAAGAAAAATAATACAAACAGATACAATTATGGAAAGCAGTGGCATCCATCATTTGTATATCAAGGCAATTCAGTTTAAAACTTTTTCCAGCCTGATTAAACTAGCGCTATTCTGCAAAAAGGAACGAGCAAAACTGTTGGCGTCCAAGAGTGAAGTTAGAAGTGAATTAGCCAAAAATGATAGATAATTGCACAGTACTTTTAATTTTGTGATTAATCAAAAAGTTTGAGAACTGTTATTAATCTTCTTTCCTCTTAATATTTACATATTCATTAAAATCCCAGTAAAATACAGACCGACATTTGTTATCGCAACACTACGAAACGTTGCAAAAGTTTAAGGAGTTTTTTTTCCCAAAGAGAACACTGCATTGTAAGCGAGCGTGGGAGAAATCTTCTAAATGTTGCACCGGCAGGCAAACGTGTAACGTTATATTTGTACGAGGGAGAATAAATGTAAACAATTTACATGAATTTTTCTCATCTGGTCTTACATTTTTCATTAGCTCAGAGTTTGGTATTTACAGAACAAGACGTGCCGTCGAGAGCGAAGGCAAGTCAGACTGTTGTCTAGAATGGTGATAATTGAGCCAAAGAATCTCGCTCGTGTTTACGTAAGGGAAGACTATTTAGCAAAGTGCCTGTTGATGTGAAGCTCGTACCCTGAGGGAACGTCAAGGCTTCTGGAATACAGGAAAACTCAAAAGGCAGATGGAATGCTGGACTGTTATAGAGACGTTTCTGTCATCGTGACTAGCTCTGCCTTGCATCACGCAAAAAATGAGCTGCAACGGGTCCACCTTTTCTGTATTTATACACTCAAAATGATTCTACATCTGCACAAAACCATACGTTAAAGCTAAATGAGAGATGTTTCTTATTGACTGTAGGTGTTGTGGATCAGCATGTAGATTGGTTGTCATGCAATTTGGTGGTCTAATCGAATTATCACCATCTCTGTACAATGTGCCATGAGGACAAAAACACTGTTTATGTATTGTTATTATGTATGTTATTGTTATTGCATTGTTATGAAAGGGCAATTGAGAAACACATTAGAAACAGTCTTGTTAAATGATTAAATTTACCCCTGGTTTTGTAGTTAATGCCTATTCTCATGACATATTTAATTATGACATATACAATATTCAATATATGTTTAAATAACAATGGTGCGTTCACACAAAACACATTTTGAGCGTTGGGTTCATCTCATTTAGGTGTTATTTCAGATATTAAAACAAAAAAATGATTATTGACTGATGTGAAAGGTTTGTATAGTGATACGTTTCTCAGCCTTGTTGTCCAGCCCTTGCTGGTCTCCAGTTCACCAAATAAAACCAAAGCTTTTCTCAACTTTCAATCCTTTGAAGCCTTCCTGATATTGTTGATGAATGTGATTTTGATCCTTGTGCGGTTTTAGAAAACAGTGCAGAAACAGGTGAACCTACATGTTTAGTGGCATGTGACAGCTGTTGCTCGATGCTCTCAACCACCTTCGTGAAGGGGGGTCTCTTGAAGGGATCCGCATCCCAGCAGGAGCTCATGATCTGATACCTGCAGCCAAACACACAAACAACATGATGTTCCTTCAGCTAACAGAGAGCGTCTTCTGTCCAGTACTGTTTCATCAAAAGGTCTTTCATTAATCATTTGTTATTCTTGTGCGCGGCCAAACACAATAGAATGCAACAGCGGGCTGTGACTCAACTCCCCGATGTTGCATTCTTGCATATCGTTTTATCAAACCGCAGCATCTCTCCGTTTGATGATGCGCTCTGAAGACTGTCACGTTCCACCTCAACAGAAAACTCACATGTCGGTGGGTGCGAACTCCGGAGCGTCCATCCGGTATCCTTCTTTTATCTGTTTGTAGAACTTGGCGTCCACAGGCATACCAGGATACGGACTGTTTCCTACGTTCAACAGGAATCTCAGGTTACTTTGTGCAGTTCTGATAGCAGCCAGATAAGCCGGGACAAAAGCGGCGGCGTGCATGGAGAAACATACCCAGTGAGAAAATTTCCCAAAGCAAGATGCCGTAGGACCACACGTCACTCTCAAAAGTGTACACGCACTCAAAGATGCTTTCTGGCGACATCCACTTCACCGGCAGGCGGGCCTGAAACAGAATACCTCAGTGAATAGGTGCTGCACATAAATGCAGTCCATTTCCCCCCGCCCCCGTCTCAAATACAGATTTTACAGAAAGTTTAATAAGCAAAAAAACCAAAGTGTAAAGAAATTCATGGCTCTTTGAGGTTTGTTAAAAAAAAGAAGAACCTCAGAGAGAGGTCTGACATTACCTCTGAAAAAAATAGTAAAAAAAATGACTAATTTAAATATTACTTTAGAGGTTATGCTTTAGCAGAATGGAGAAGAAATATGTAGCAACCCAAACATGCATCATAGGAACTCACAGTTCCTAATTCATTTTTAGTGGTTTAAGGAAATGCTACACTGGCTAAAACATCTTGTACTGTTTACTTTAAAAAAGAAAAATCTGTACTTAAGAGGCATACTCCAGAATAACATTGCCGCATAGATGCAATTTAGAAAAGCCAAACCACATAGAACAGTGCAATTTTCTGGCTGAGTTGCAAAACTATTCACAATGTTGAACATCTTAACATTTTTCTTCAGTTACAACCGCAAACATTTATGTATTTTATCAAAATTTTAGAAGATAGATTCTTGCATATTTTATTTTATGTTGTGTTTTTTTTAGCTTTATTTTTATCATACATACATTTTCAGATCTTGCCAGATATTCTCATTGGCTTTGGATCTGGACTTTAACAGATTTTGATATTTCAATATACCTTAATGTAACCAGTTCAGCTTCTGAACTCATTTTAGATTTGATCGTTAATTACTCTATTTTAACACAGTATTTTATCCTTTTGCTGTAGCTCTCCTGCTGGAGGGTCTCCTCCAGTCTCAATCTGTTGAACTCTAACAGGTCCTTTTTTGAGGATTTCAGCATATTTAGCTCAACCAAAAAGGGACATTTTAATCTCATCTGACAAAAGGAGCTACTGTGGGGATCTTGGCTGCTTCTCTCCTCGTCTGGCCTGTTAGTTTTTGTTGGATGGCCAGGGCTTGGTAGATTTGTGCTTGTTCTCTGCACTTCTAGATGATGGATTCATATTGCTTAATGATAATGTTTTAAATCCCTAATCGGTCTGCTGTGTTCCTTGGTAAATTATAATGTCATCTAAAACTCCCGACTCCTTCACAGAACTGCTGAATTTCTACAGAGACTACATGACAATGAAAAAACCCTTTTGCCATTTCCCGTAAAAGGACTTTGTCAAATCCCTCACTCACCAGGGAAGGTAGTCAGGGGTCTGCATTGCATTGTAAAAATCAGAGAAAGTAATTTTTGAATAAACAGGACTCAAAAGTAATTTCTAACAGGAAGAGTAGAAATGTGAAATTTATCTCTTATTCAATTGATGAATTGCCAGAACCAAATCAGAGGCTTTAGGTGCTTAAGATGAAAAATGTTTATGAAAGTGGCTGAGTTGAAGGCGGGTAAATACAAATGCATGCCAAACTTTTATTTCATTTAGTTAAAAAAAAATATAACAAACCGTTTTACTTCCACTTCACAATAATCTGCTTACATTGTGTTTTATCACAATAAAGTGTAGTAAAACTGTGGAAGTAGAATAACAAATCTCAGAAACATTCATTTGGTTAAAAAGTACCTTTTCCGAGGCACTCGAGAGTTAATGGTTATATTTGTAATTCTTCATTAAGTGCATCTGAAAAGCGAAGAATCACATCTTCATTTCTCAAGTGTCGTACCCTCGGATCAAAATGTTGGCAAACAACAAAGTGCGAAGAAGTTCAAGGTTCTTAAAATCTTGTCTGAACCTGAAATATGCTGCACAGTAATGCTGAGTCAGCAATTGTAAGTCAGTATTGTAACTGAAGTCCCTGTGTACATATTCCTAGTCACAAGTCACAATCCAATTTTTCTGTGATGCTGAACAAAACAAAAAAAGAAAAGAAAAACAGGATTTGACTCACATGGTGATCAGGCATTGGAGTCTCCTAATTAGTCAGCTAATTCAGCTACTAGCTAATTCAAGCTATAAATTTGACTTACATACACAACTTTTTGCCTATTTGTTTCTTGTATTTCAGCTGCTGCCGTAACGTCACGACAGCTTTACTTACGTTGCCCTTGACGACGTAGTTCGAGTCCGTGGTGATGTCCCTGGCCAGGCCGAAATCACAGATCTTTGCCACTCTCCCTTGAGTCAGCAGGATGTTCCGGGCGGCGAGGTCTCTGTGAATACACTGAAACAAGACACGCCACAGCAGTCACAAACGAGCTTCTTCTTATAACAGGCTTTGAATATTTTTTCCGTGCCGGACTGTGTAACACACAGTGGCCGACATCAATACGCAAGTTCTCCGGACACAGTATCTGCGCCAAGGCAGGGGGATAAATTTTTCAACAACATGCTCAAACATGCATTTTAGATCCGTTTACTAGCTGTGGAAATGCGATCAGCTCTTCCCATGACAGGCGCGCGTGTGGGGTCTACTTATCAGATGTGATGGTGTTTATCCAAAAAGAAAAAAAAAATCTAATTTGGCAGCTGTTCATAGAAAATCTGCAAACTGCGAGAAGCAAAAGCTTACATTTTTGGAGGCTAAGAACTCCATGCCTTTGGCCACTTGGTACGAGAAGCTGAGGAGATCCTCGGTGTCCAGAGACAAGTCGTCCTCATCGAACATCTCACTGTCTGCGTCAGCTTCGAGGTACAGGCCATCTGGGGGGGCAGAGGGAAGTTTAAGAGAGAAGACCGTTTCATCTCTGTTTTTAAAGCTTTTTTCTTTAGGACAGTTGAAGTTTGATGAATGGCTGGCTGGCTTGCCTTTGCGTAGTGACTGTCTCCGCTCCGAGGACGAGATCGACGGTGAGTTGCCAGCGACAGAAGGCCTCATGCTCATGTAGCCGTTCAAGCTGTCACTGTGAAGAGGAAAGGAGCAGTCTGGTCTGAGCTGAGTCCTGCTGTCCAAAGACCCTCCCACGCACGATCTGTATTGAAAATACTAGTACTCATCTTCTTCTTTTTTTTTTTTTACTTTTCCCTCCCATCATAAATCACTTTTAAAGCAAAGCCTCACCCATCTGCAGCTCTCTGTTGTATGAAGTTGCGGTAGAAATAGTTATCCTTTAGCTCACAGGTGCTGAAAGATTCTCTCTTTCTCCGCAGGAAGTTCAGAAGGTCCCCAAAGCAGCAATATTCTGTGATGACCAGCGTTGGTCCTAAAGATGGAGAATCAGGTCTCATCAAAATGAGCTTCCAGAATCCATGACACCAGCAAAACTATTTCACATTTCAGTCATAAGCCTAGTGTATTTCACTTGGGATTTTATGTGACGTAGTGTTTGATTGTAAAGTGCAAGTATTAATTATTGTTAGCAACTTGGCTAACATTGTTAATGTGTTGTACTGACAGCTGTAAGGTCTTGTGGGGTTCTATGCACATCTAAAAGTCTGAAATTTTTTGACAGCTCTCTTGATTGGATTAGAAGCATCTCTTAAAATCAATTTTCTGATCTAGCTGGCTCCAGATCTAGATTCAGACTCGTGATTCTAACACATGGTGTTGGGAGTTTGAATATTTCTGCAAGGCACTGGATCTGTGCTGCGTGAGATGACTCCAAGCCAAATCTCAACTAAGTAAATCTGACTGTTCCAGTTTCAATCCACCGCCTAAAACAAATAAAACAAGACAACATGGATGCCGCACCTCCCACAGTGCAGGCTCCCAGCAGGTTGACAATGTTTATGTGGTTTCCCAAGTAACTGAGGACCTTCAGCTCTGACATCAGTGCCTCTTTTTCTGTGGAATGAGCGCTTGCTGTAATAAAAGCAACAAGATAAGAATTTGCAAAAGGGTTAGAAGCAAAGTCATCTCACATTGATATATGGTTAGTTGTTCTTATCTGATTGCTTTGTGGCCTGACTAAATAGTCGCACTGCAGGGTAAATATTAAATGTGTTGCTTTAGAATCAGAATACAAAGCTTGAAATGCTAGCTCCAAAAAAAAAACCCAACAAAAAAAAAACAGCTGACATGTTTTAAGCACCTGTAGGCATATCTGACAGCTACTGTGCACATTTATCATATTCGTTCGTTGGGTGTGCTGGGGCAGAACTTACATTTAAGCATTTTCACCGCCACCGTCATGACTGAGTCAGCATTGGAGAGTCCATACGCTGTAGCCTCCACCACTTTCCCAAACGCCCCAGATCCCAACGTCTTCCCTGGAAAAAACAGAGGTCAGACACAAAACATTGTTATCCCCTGTCCTCTTTTTTATTTTTTCCTTTCCCAAACAGACCGAGTACCAGCGCTTTCAGGGCAGCAACAGTTTGAGCCCCGGGGCTGTGTGTGCAGTCACCAGGACGTGTAGGATCCTGTTTGAAGAGGGCTGTTGAAAACAACACCCAGAATATGTCAACAATATTGTGTTTGCATAGAAGGAGTGCGGTTTCTTTCTCTTTGAGCTGTGGAACGAGTTGGTCAGTAAGAAACACAGACACGGCTAATGCCTCAATGCAATGCATACATCACTGGAACAAAGACAAAAAAAATCGTAAATCAGCGTAAAGTAGCCAGAGGGTGTTACTGTCACACCTCACAGTACGGCCTGGGCTTTATGATTTTAACCGTTACTGCGTCCAAACCCTGTTATCCCTCCAGGCTTACCTACCCAACACACAACAGCCCAACAGCATAAACACGGGTCATAAGTGCCGGGGTGGGTCAGCTTTCTGTGACCTACTAATTG
This sequence comes from Micropoecilia bifurca, assembly GCA_903067075.1. Classification (NCBI taxonomy): domain Eukaryota; kingdom Metazoa; phylum Chordata; class Actinopteri; order Cyprinodontiformes; family Poeciliidae; genus Micropoecilia; species Micropoecilia bifurca. Next base: position 17,808 of record CAEGAF010168191.1, on the reverse strand, counting down.
CGGCGGTCATTCGAGGACGCCCACTCATCGCCAATGGACTTCGATAAAGGCGTGCTCACCGAAACGCAGGTTGTTTCGTGGGAACTCCCACTGGTGATTGTAGGGCAGCTGCGTGGGGTCAATGTACACGTAGCTGTTGCCGTGGATTCCCTCAATGACTTTCCACTGGACCTGGTATTTGGGTTTCTGACACACACACACACACACACACACACACACACACACACACACACACACACACACACACACACACACACACACAAAATGAAAAGACAACAGAGGCGCGTGTGAACTCATGAATTGGTGATGGACACCTCGTACGCCTGACTGCAGGGTGTGCTTCACGCAGGAAAAAATGCATCACCGTCTTACCTGCATGTTCTTGTAGAGCAGCAGGATAACAATGAGGCAGAGGATGCCTGCTGCTGAAATGAAGCCAATTAGGAGAGGAGTGAACAGACCATGCCTTTCCTCTGCAGGGAGACAGAAAAGATAATGTTAGATAACCAAAGGCCCAATCAGTGACTTGTTCGCTGGTTTGTCGTGGTTGCACTGCAGATGACATTGCAAAGGGGCATTAAGGTAATCCAGAGAAGGCTAAGCCACAATGAAGCACACTTTGATCAAATAGCAGCAAACTAATCCCATTACTCGTGTACATACACAAATTTATTCACGTTTTGTTTTCTTTTTGTCCTGCTCTAATGTCTGGAAACCGCTTGTTTCCAGTGTCCCATGCTACTTTTGCAGCTGCGCCGGCGAGCAGTTGCACGCAATTGTTGTTCTGTCCCCTTTGTGTCTGGCCGCTTGTGATGCCTCATTGTTTTGCTCCTCTGTACACGCCGGGGTGTAATAAGCTCTTTAGCGATAAGGAGCTTTCTCTCCACTTCAAATCTGAGAATGCAGAGTCTGCAGGAACTAATCCCCTGTAAACCTGTCAGTGGGTTCTAAAGCTCTGTTTTCTTCGCTGCAGCTCACTGACACCTACAAGCCTCCCACAGACCACCGAGTGCCCAGCGCCGGGGCTCCCACTGTGCTCCTACACGCTCACGCGCCTCCGCCTGGTCTGCTGCTACTCTGTGCTCAACAAATCCTCGGACTGGCTCCCGAAAGCATGTCCTGCCTGGCCACAAACACACACTGTCCCCATAATGCACACCCACATACCCTTCATCCCCCTTCTGCACAAAGCAGTTTCTGCAGGCTCAGACTGGGAGAACTTTGGTGTACTTTCAGCTACTGCACCGTTGCTTTTAGGACGTTGCGCAGCAGATGGGGCGGCCGTTGCAGGAGAGGGGATTTAGAGTCGTAACGTACACAAAGGGCCGGAGCTAATTCCTGTTTTTGCACCCTGTTGCAGCCAATCGCCTCTGGGTTAGTATCTCTTTGTTAATGTTTACCAAATGGATGGGAACCAACCGAGGGTTAGCAGGGAGCTCGGGGTTAATCTTTGGCAAAAATTGCTGTTTTCAGTAAACAAGTTAAGGCTCAGGAATTATCACTTGTTAAGATTTACTGTGGGGGGCGAGCCCACCGGGATGATCGAGATAACGTAGAACAGAGTCTGGCGGATTTGCATTAGGATTGTTGTTTTAATAAAGAATACATTTTGGTTCTTAAGTATAAGCTGCAAATCATTATTGGAGAAAAAAAAAGTAAATATGGCAAATACACATCTACCATCAAGAAGATGAGGTAAATAATATTAGCATAAGCTTTCAAACGCTGTGGCAACATTGTTTACTAAAATAGGTTTTAATGTACTGCATGTGTATGAAATATCTAATGAAATATAAATGATCAGAAGTATAAATAAGCTGTTTTTCTTACATAAATGGTAAATTAGTCATATTGGCTGCATGTATGAGAAATGTCCCACTGAGACTTTGTGTATGTCTCTGCTCATTTCACTTTGTCCGTAATAATTTAATTAAATTTATTTTTTTCTCCATTCCTCAACCAATCAAGCTGATTGTGGTTCAAACAAAAAAATGCAACAAATTAGGCTGCAATTTTTAATTTAAAAACATACTTATTAGGGTTTTGTTTAATCCATGCTTTCACACTTTGCCTCAATTTTAAAACGAGTGTGTAGAAGATCCAATGAACCCAATCGATCTGCACTGAGACCGCCCATCGCCCTATTGGTAAAAACAGTTTCTTTTTCATGTGAATGCATGAACTGGATGCATATTTACCCGTGATAGAAAACAGTATGTAGGCTTGCTCTCCGTCCCCGGTGGCGACGCACTCCAGAGTACTGAACTGTTTTCTGACGTTGACCCAACTCTCCACCCTCTTCCCAAAGCTGGTGCTTCCCGACATGACGGTCATGACGCTGCGCTCCTCCTGGGTGGCGTTCTTCTGCAGGGAGCACCTAGAGGCACATCTGTTTGTTAGTATTTCATCATCGGATACTTCTTTTTTATCTTTTTTAGCAAAACCTACAGCTTCACTTTATAAAACCCACAAAGAAGTGGTCAGTGACCAGAATAGACCAATCCTCCTTTGGTTGGCTTCTGTTTGGTAAACGGAAAGGAAAATATGGAAAAATTTGATTTTAAAATCTTCAAAGTAAATCAGATTTTAAAATAATAACTACAATTATTTTGTCTATAAGTTGATCATTAACAAAAAGCATACTTGGATTCATTTTTAGACATTAACATTTTAAACTACTATTTGCATTATTTCTCTTTTAAGATACAAATCAAAAAAGTGCTGCATAAACTTAAATAAATGGAATCAGTCAAAATTTTAATTAGGAGGTTTGACTGCAAAGAAAAACAGGAATCTGTTTTAGACTGATCAGTTTATCTACTGTCTTTGACTGAGAATGTTTTAAAGAAAAAGCAGAAATGCATCTTTATTTTCTTATTTAAATCACCTCCTGCTTCGCTCTTGTGTGGGAAAGAAAACATGACATTTCTGTTTTTATAAAGCAAAAGTTGAGCGTGTAAAATTAGGACCCAGGCTCCACCGATCCCAGCTCTGCTCCACAGAGAGCGGCGCATAAATCAGCGCTCACATTACCCGCTCTTCCTATTTAGACATTAAAACACCTATCATGGAGGGGCAACTAATAGGCATCAAGTGGATTTGATTTCTTTCTTTTTTTAGTCAAGTGATTGGGCGGGATTATCGAGCCTAACTCATTCGCTGTGCTGCTCGGGATTGTTATTGGCATGGCAACCACATGCTCCTCCCTCATGTATGTTTGACAAGTTGTAGCCAAGCAGATGCGGTCGTCCGTCTCCAATCAGCGAGGGGATTCTTAACAATCTCCGTCACGTGGGAGAGGGTGGGGGAAATCGTCTCATCGCCGTCAACCAATTGCAACCGCAAATCCCACATTCCACCGTCATCATCATTCCCTGACTCGATCCAGTGCGTCTCTATGTGACATTTAGGACCGCCTGGGTTAAACTTCATACGTAATTGTTCAAGTTTGATAATAAAAATCAAACAGCAAGAACCAGATCTGAACTCAGCAGCCTGTTGGTCATGGGGTAAATGTATTGCTTGGAGAGAAAACGCCAGGAAAATAAAACAAGCTAAATTAGCAAATGCATATTAAAAATATGGAGTATGAGGGCATGGGCTGAGAGCATGGTACTGTTGTGATAACTATAAAAATGATAATGATTGACCACTTATTGTTTTAGGTACCTGCATGGTGCAGCATTCATAGTGCCACCAACAACTCTAGTCTTGATTCGTTCCTATCTGAAATAAGCTTTTTCAGGAGATTTATATCACTAAGCTGCACATAGGCACATTGTCTACTCATATTTTTGGTGCTCTCAGAAAAAACTGTGAAGAAAATAGTAAAATAAACATTTTAGGCAGTTTTTTTTTTTTAGCAATTAACAACAATATATCAAATTTTATATTGTGACAAGAAATGTTTTGACATGATAAATGCCCATCATGAAATATTGGTTTGCATAACAATAACTGTCGGGTTAATTGGTCTGTCTAAATTGCCTCTAGGTGTGAGTGTGTGTGTGCATGATTGTTTGTCCTGTGTGTCTCTGTGTTGCCCTGCGACAGACTGGTGACCTGTCCAGGGTGACCCCGCCTCTCGCCCTGAACATTAGCTGGAGATAGACACCAGCACCTCCTGACCCCACTGAGGGATAAGGGTGTAAAGAAAATGGATGGATGGATGGATGGATGGATAACAGTAACTCTCTGCTTTTCTTTTGAGAGGCTCTGCCACCTTGTGAGGCAGAGACGCTCATCATTGATTGAAATCATAAGATTTAAAATTCATCATCTCCAATTTCTTTTTTACTGCTAATACCTGGTCATAAAATGATTGACATAGGTTGTCACGTTCTCAAATTTACCCTCATGAGAAAACAGAGAAGAATGGCTGAAACAAGGAGACTTGTTTTTGTGTGGATAACAATAACTGACTGAAGACTTTTTTGTGTTTTTTTTTTCACCCCCCAGCCTCTAAAAGCCTCACCTGACAGCATGCTTCTCGCAGTAGTACCATTTGATCTGGGGGGCAGGGTAACCTTCAGCCACACAGTGCACCTGTCCGTCCACTGGGCCCCCATGATCTATGATCGCAGGCTTACCTAGTAAACAAAAAGTCGCCGTCAGACTGAGAGACTGTTAAGTAATAAATTACAGGCTGTCAAGAAAAAAGGGTGTTTGCTCTCCTTCAGGCACCGCTGTGAGCTTGGTAAGGCGCAGACAGAGGGTTTGGACTTCATCAAATTACAATTCCTAAAGGTCACCACCCCTCGTGTCAGCTGCCGAACGTTAACGCTGCTTGGAGAAATGCATTTTCATGATGCGGCTCAAGGGGAGAGAAAACCTTTCACTTACTGATAACAAACACGGAGAAGTTCTGCTTTACCGCTGCGTCGCCGTTGGAGGCTTCGAAGGTATAAATGCCACCTTCTGTCGCTTTGAGCCGCACCAGCCTCAACTCGCTAACGTAGCTGAACAATGAGACACATACATTTTAATCAAGGATGGTTTTTTTTAAGGTAAGAAAAAATATAGGACAATAAAACTGAAAATCACTGGATATCAAGTCCTGTCTGAGAGAAAAGTTCACATGGAGAGATAATCAGTTTACTTTATTTGAGTAATGTGTTCCCTTTCACACATCTGCATAGCATTTGCTTTACTGTCCCACATCCAGCTGAGGATTGAAGTGAACGTCTTCATTCTTCCCATAGTAACAGAGATTTTGGATAGCACCTGACTTTTCTTTTTTTTTAATCAAAAACATGTGCACTTCGCTGAATGTATTTCCTGAGAACACCAACCAATTACATTTGTAATCTGGCTGCGAACGCTTCACGAGAAACCCTGGGGCGACGCTTTTCGCCCCAGCTGTTCCTCTCAGGAAGCTGACCTTGCAGCCGCTAAATTCCAGCGCTCATCCAGCAGTGCTTGCTCCCACTCTGCGTGAACTCAGTTCAGCGAGTTTGCATCGTAGACACACCTGTAGTCCCTGCTGTGCGTGGTGATGACGTGGTCGCTGGTGTTTCTGAGGTTCTTGCCCATGAAGCTCCAGGAGACGGCGCGCGGCTTTGGATACGCCTCCATGCTGATGTTCAGAGACAAACTGTCGCCGACGCGGACGTGGAAGGTTCTGTTGTGGATTTCTGCTGAGCTGATAAACCCCCGTTCTGAAATATGAAAATAGGAGGCGTTTACAACACTGGTGGGAATAAAAATACGCTCCAGATTTTTACATGCATGAGGATGGGTCCGTCACATCAACTCAGTTTGCGTACGAAAACCTGACCACTAGAAATTACGTTATTGTTTCAAGCTAGTACAATAAGACTCTCAGGTTATGAGCAGTTTCAATTAAATTTTGACATTTAGGAAAGACTGGTTTTCGTTTTGCCAGCAAATTTGACAATATCTAAAAGTTCAATTTCATGCAGCAATGGGCAGCAAAATAGCTTTGATTAGCCTGAGGGCTGATTAAAGACTGAGCTTAGCTGCGGTATTGTCAGGAGTTAGATGAAAACAGTCACACCACTTGAAGGATACTAATATTTGTAAACTCATCTCATCTTGATTTAAAAGAAAAGTGTTCCTGATATTCAGAATAAAAATGGCATTTGTGTTTTTACCAGGCTTTATTTTAAAAAGCAATTTGAAACCAGGACATTTCCTCTCTAGGAGTGTGCCAGCTCATTTAAAAATGAAATACATCAATCCATTGGCTGTACCCTCTTATCTTTGCAGGATCTCAGGGGTGCTGGTGCTCATCTCCAGCGATCGTTGGGAGGAAGAGGGTAGACTGTTTGCACAATGCAGATATTCATATAATAGATGCTGCATGTCTTTGTTAATTTTGTCAAACCCCTCAGCTAACCAAACCAAACAAACCAAACAAATCAGCATTAGGCCGGCAACTAAGTGTTATGTTAGTCATCGATAATTGAATCAATTATTATGACAATTAATCGAAATCAATTATTATGACAATTAATCGATTCCCACATTCTGCACATTTTTCATTTAACTTTAAGCCTTTTTTGAACAATATTAGAAATATGTTAAAAGGTGCAGAAGAAACAAAATCAATTCCCTTTTTAAATAATGTAAATATTTAATTGGCAAAAAAATGCAGTGAGCTCGATTAATTGATACATTTTTGCATTAACCACTTAATAATTGACTAGCAATAGGTGGTAAATAGTAGCTTTTATTTTTACAGAATTTTAACCGGAATAAGCTAAAACTTGAGAAGTTCTGGGTAGAAGATATTTACAAAGTCTTTTTTATTATCTTGAAGTCAAATGTACATGTTTAGTGCAGTTTTGGTTTAATGCTCTGAATGTGTTGTTCTTCCACAAATGGCCATTTTTGAGTCGGTATGCTCCAGTTAACGATTAATCAGTTACAAAATTATTTGAAAATTATTTGAATAATTGATTTATCTTGATTAATCATTTCAGCCCCAATCAGCAACCATTGGTATTTTGTTGCCCGATATGGTAATAACACTGGACCTTGGACTAGTATTGACACCCTAAAATCTTTCTCCATTTTGATACATTACATCACATTTATTTAGGTGTACACATGCAACCACTACGTGGATAATAATTGAAAACCATGCATCATTTCCTTTTCACTTCACAAAGTTTAGCTACTAAATCATTTCATGGCTTAATGTTGATCTACCAAATAAAATCCAAGTTGAATACACCGATTTTAGTGGTTATGTTGTGACAAAATGTGGAGAAGACAAAGGAGTGTATCTACTTTTGCAAAGGACTGTAAATCTTCCATTGAGTGTACACACAAATATGCAATTTCCAAAATGCTGAACAGTTTTCAAACATGTGCAGTTGTAAACCAAGAGCTTGTTGGGAAAACAAGTACTCAGGAGTTTAAACACATTACAGTCACATGTGAAAGGCTAAGATTGGGAATCAGAACTTCACCGGAACTTATTTCGATTTCATCACCGGGAGGAGATAAGGAAAATATTTATCTTCCAGACTCACCATAAACGTCCAGCCACACGGACATCGTGCTGTTCCCTTTTTCGTTTCCGGCTACGCATTTGTAACTCCCAGCATCCTGTGGACGCACGGACTCTATTTGCAGCGTGACGCTGCTGGCGTGAGTGTAGTCCTTCGTCAGGATGCGTGCATCGACATCAACCTTTGCTGGTTGCTGTGGACACCAGATGGCACCCTGTCAACGCCCAGAGATCTCTAGAGATTAACCCCGAAGGCATGTCTATCCTTGCCAAGCAAATACTAGCAAAGACACACAAATGCATGCAATATGACCACAGACACAAACTCCATAAATCCTATTGCACATGCAGAGACACCTTTGACCCTCCAGCCACATGCGCAAGAGCATTTTTCATTTATTTTTTTGGACATGCAAACTGTCTAAAGCATGCTCTACAGCAAAAGGCAAAGCTGACGGGTCTCACCGAGCCAGGTGGTGCCACCCATTTCACTGTGAACTGTCCGTTGACATTGGTGGCATTGCAGGTGATCAACAGATTTTCATTTCGAGTTAGAATGATTCTTCTGGGATGCTGCATCTGTATTTCAGGAGGACTTAAAGGGACTGAAATAAAACAAGTTGATCCAGATCAGAGCTCGACCCCAACAGAAACAAATCACAATAAAGAAGCCCAGTAACACGCATTGAACACATAAGACGCATTTTTACCTTTCTTGACTGTTAGGGAGTATTTTTCTGATTTGACGGCTCTTCCCTCTAGCATCCCCGTGCACACATAGCATCCTCCGTAGGTCAGTTTTGCTTTCTGGATGATGATCCCTTGCTCCAGGCTCGTAGAATACTGGAGACCAGCGGGGAGGACTTCTCCGGAGCATGTTTCCAAAGTTAAGTTGAGCATACTTGGATCAGTTGCAAGGCATGGGATGTCAGCGTTGTGTCCCTCACGAATAAGAATGCTGTTTAACATTGATTTTCTGAAGGGATTCTCCGGATCTGCCAAGAAAACGCAATTGCACAGGTTGTGTGAACGAGCAGGACTTCACACTGAGTTGCTGAAGCTTTATGGCTATATGTTTTGTTGCGCAGACGTCTTGGCAGACCGACAGGCCCTAGAAATGTGGAGAATAAAAACGATGCCGCTGCACGTTTTGCTCTGACAGCCAAAGAATGTCAGAAGTTACGCAAAGTTGTTTTTTCCAAGTTTCCAAGCCTTTCTGGAAACTTCCTAATCTAAGTCCCAATCAAATGCCGCTTTACAAAAAAGTAGGAAGTGATTTCAAAGAAGTTCAAGGCTACACAACAAAACAAAATAGAATATGATGTGGTTCCAGTAACAGTTTTAGTTTAAGGAACTCCAGAGTGATTTTGGATGAAATCTTCCTTTGCTGCTATTGTGTGCAGGAGAACAGCAGCTTCGGGGAATGTTGAAGTCAGATGCTTCATGCTTGTCATGAGTTACTCTGTTTCTTCTTCTGATGCACTGGGGGAAATATATAAGACCATCCCTTTACAACCAAGAGTAAAACATTATTATTATTATTATTACGTAATTATGACTTTAAAAAAAAAAAATCAGGTTCTGAAAATAATTTAGTGCATTAACTCAACAATGTAAGCCAACAGAGGCAGCGATTGCACATAGTAATTAAATCAGGTACACCTCTTTGTGAATCAGGGTTCAGGAATCTGAACTGCTATTATTCAGAATTTACCATGTCCACTAAAATATCCAGCCTCTGAGGCGAAACCGAACTCTAGCGTCTTAATCTTAGCCATCCTGTTCACAGTATTCCTTTCAACTTTTGCTAAAATTCCCAAACAAACAATATTGTTTTACGTAACCATACATCTGAGCTAAAAAGTAGTTATTGTTTGTTGCCTCTGAGATAGATGCGGGACTGTTGAGCGAATGATCAGCACATGATAAGAGCCTGCAGTGATGGCGCGGGGCTAGAGGGATGCAGGGGGTCACACAGGAAAGGAAATACAGTAAAATTCAGTCATGCACTCAATAAATAGCTCCAGAATCTACCTCACCTGTCCAGGGCTGAGTTACACACACCTTCTTTTGCAAAAAAGCCCACACACCTCAACATCCTGTCAGTACAAACAGTACTGCCAAAAAAATAAATAAATAAAGCAACCTTTGACTGCTGTAGCCTGGAGTCTGTCCTCCTGATTGAAAATCGCCTCGCCTCGTCTCACAAACACAAACCCAGTACAGATTCACACACACTTATTGATCACCCGGATACCTTTCACGAAGACGAAGATGAAGGCTTCCTCGCTGGACTTCTCATCCCGGCACAGGTAGCGGCCACTATGGACACTCAGAGCTTTGAGATAAAATACTCTCCGCATCCCATCGATTAGCGATGTTTTAAGAGGTCTCTGCCGGCTTTCTCGCCACCACTGTGTCTTGTTTTCACTCTTACATCGCAGGTCGAGGGGATGGTTGAGTGGGACGACGAGTTGGGTCTGGTTGGGGATGATAGTGGGCTTGGTGTTGCCTGAAATGGGATTGGAAAGAGGGTTATGATTCTGGAAGGTAATCTCGGTACGACAGAGTTGACCTATTTTAGCATCTACGCTACCCAACCTGCTTGTCCAGTGCATGACAAGACCTTAACAACAAATATCTTGTCTAAAATGTTAATAAGGTCCACATCAAACATTAAAAGTCATTAACTGACATATGTGTTGAGAAACACAAGGTAAAAATAAAAATGTGAAGATTTATATTGGACTTCCATCTTGCCTCATATGAAATCTGAAACCAAATACCTATTTCTTCCACTTGAACATCAAACAGGATTAAATATACTAGCAAACTACAATGTCTTGCAGCATTTCAGACATTTAAGCTGGTACACACTGTAAACAATGCAAGACAAAACCCAAACTGGGTTATTTTACTAACCCTAACCCTGAATCAATGATGGAAAGATCCAGAACTGGGATTATTTTCCACCACAAGTTTGATTAAATGAGATTCATTTAATGTACTGGCATGGTTTTTCAACCAAAAACATTTGCTAAAGTGAGAAATGTTCAAAGCTTTCAAAACGTGCAGTGAGAAGACTGGACTGCCGACTGATTCATAACAGGGAAACACACGTAAGACGAGAGCTGGCAATGGCTAATCCTAAGGGAACAAGCCCATTCTGTAGATCACATTGACACAACTCTTGGCATTAATATTGGTCACTTTGTAATTTATAATGCAATAATTTGGAAAGACAGCATTGAAGTTGAATCAGAAAAGAATAAACTGTGTTTTAATTGATCTCTTTTAACATGTATAGTTATAACTAGATGTCATCAATGCAGAATACAATGTTTGGAGCCTTTTTAGACTCTTTTACCCCTAACAACAAAGGTCACAATATATGATCCAACATTGTTCAAAATCTACCCAACTTCAACTCTAACCTCTTGAATTTAATATAACAGATGACCTAACAGTTTTTGGACTGTAACAAGTCAATGATTAGAATTAAACACTAGAGATTATATGAGGAGAAATCTTTAGCAAAACACCAACAAAAACGTTGGTGGAAATGATCTGAAACATTTCACTTTTCACCATATTTTGTGTCTTTATCACCCAATGCTTTAAACCTTTGCAGACGTTGCAAAAAAAAATAAAAAATGTACAAACTGAATAACCGCTCTTTGTCTTCTGAGAAAACATCATGCTTTTTTTTCTTTTTTGCTCTTTTGTTTTTACAGAGCAAACCCACTTTACATGATCAGTACAAGAAACCACAGTGGGAATGTTGAACAGGCAGCTGCTGATGGAGATACGGACTCAGTTGGCAAAGTCCTCACTTTGATAGAGATAGAGACAAAAGGGAGGTCCTGTCGAGTGGAATGATTGGCAATTTGAATGCAGGATTTGACAAATCAGTGAAGAGATAATCGGGGGCACCCTCGGGTTTGAAAAGGCAGATCAGGGCTGCTAGCAATCGTTGGGTGGCCCAGCTCAGCTGAAAGTCATGCAAGATTTTCATTTGGGGTTTAACCCTGGGATGGGTATTTAAAAGTGGCAGAACTAAATGCATAAATATCTCTACTTATCAAATCTTGTCATTTTTTTTCCTATTAAAATGACGTCAACAAAATCAGGGATGTGCACAGATAAACTCTAGATGGAGCTGGAGCGCAAGACTGTCACAAAAAAGTGCTCTTCTGAAATCTTTTATTATTATTATTATTATTATTATTATTATTATTATTATTATTATTATTATTATTAACAGTGCATATAGCCCAGTGTAGGGTTTTGCTGATTTAAAAGCTTAAATTAACAGACTGCCTGTAATAAATGTCACACTACAGCCAGCACACCTGAACACCTGACCCTGTTTGTGTAAAAACACAAACAGCATTATCACCTGACCTGAACACCTGACCTCCAAAATGTCTCTGCGTGCCACTGAATACAATACATGTGCATTACAAAAAAACTATCTGGTTAGAGGGGGGCTATCGGGACAGGGAGGGAGACCCCCGGCAGTATAAAGCAGTTATAAATCTTTTAAACATAACCACTTCTTCAGTTAATTCTGCTCGAGACCCTACAGTCAGCAGAGACTCCATGTAGTTCAGAGAACAACTGGGACATTCAGCGTAAAGCTTTGGTAACACGCAAAGGAGACGAGAAATGGAAAGAAAATGAATGCATGTTGTTTTTAAACGAATCCAGTCACGTGTTTATTTCCGGCATCATCATCATCATCATCATCATCATCATCAACAGCAGCATCATCATAAAACCTGGCTTATTATCTGTGCACCATGCGCAAGCGGGCTTTAGGAAACTTCGCGGCGTGCCCCTGTTGCATCACATGACGGTGGAGCGCACACTGCCTCGAAATGCGGCACTCATTCAAAAAACAAACAAAAAAAACACCCAAATGATCTGATCGAAATGGTCCGATCAGGTCTTGATCGGAACACGATCGGTCCACCTGACGCCGCCCTGAAACGCCTCAGCGCGGCTACAGGGCGCAAAGGAAAACACCTCGCTGATTCAGTTCCTGCCTTTAAGAATCGACTGAGGCACCGAGACGCTTTTTCCATAAATGTACCTGTTATCTCTCACAGGGGGGGACATTTCCAACCGCCTTATACTTCAATATTCCCGTCAATATCCCTCTGATAAAAGAGCATTTATCTACTTTTCCTGACTCTAAATCGCTCAACGGAGACTACAGGTGGCTGTTTCTCACTGTATAAATAAGTAATGAAGTGCTGCCGTTCGGCTATTGTGGACTTTGACCTTCATGTCGACGCTTCTGGAGATAAAGCCAAGTCATAACAATTGAACAATTGCAATGTGTTTTTAAGCCAAAGCCCACTGAGAGTGAGAACAGGTTTTAAAGCGTCCCACTGAGTCAAACACATCATCTCGGACCTGGGAAACACACACACACACACACACACACACACACACACACACACACACACACACACACACACACACACACACACACACACAGAGAGAGACAAAAACAAGCCAGTGAAACGGTCGCGGATCCAAGTCGTTTGCATGTTTCCTAGGAATCATAAACCAATATTTTTACATGTCGACTGTTATGCGCTGCTGTTGGATTATTTGCATCTTATTAATATTACTGGAGAGCCAGTTTTCACTACGACAGTTTGTTTTTCTTCATTTTTTTTGTTTCTGTTCGTTTGTTTTCATCAATGGCGCCTTGTTTCTTGATTAAAGCGTAAATTATTTAAATAAGTCTCGTATTCAAATCGTCAGCGTATCTGCTTCCCTCATTGTGTTTCTGTGTGGCTTCAGGTTGTCCTCTCTTACAGACTCTGGGGTCTGACTCCGCGTACGAAGAGTGTAACATCACAACACTGTTGCAAAAACATAAGAAAAATAACAATATAGAAATCTACAACAATATAAACACACACAAGAAGCCTGTTAAACTTCAACACCCCCCGCGTGAGTCTACAGCAACAAGTTGCGCGTGAAGGCAACACGCGCTCCGCGAGCCTTACCTGGGTGGAAGCTTAGCTGTAAAAACACAAACAGCAGTATCCAGAGGTATTCCATAGTTAGTATTCCATGGGTCTAGCTGTGAGGGTGAGCCAGTGCCGCAGTGGTCAAGCCGGTGTGGCTCTCGCTCGGACTTCGCCGAGCGCGTCGGGATTCAGGGGGGAAGTTTTTTCTTTTTGTCTGCGGCGTTTTCGACAGAGGCGCGCGCGCTTCACAGAGCTTTAAAGGCACAGATGCTCAGCAGCCAGACTGAACGCATGCTGTTGTCCTGCAGCGGACGGTGCGGGCCCACCAGGTGGCTCTGCCTGAGGAGGAGAGTCAAGAGCATGTTTATGGGAGCCCAGTGGTGGAGCCTATTTATTTTACTCACACGGAACTGGAGAGAGAGGGAGGGAGAGAGAGAGGGAGGGAGAGAGAGAGTAAGAGAGAGAGAGGGTGTGTGTGTGTGTGTGTGTGTGTGTGTGTGTCTGTCTGTCTGTGGCCACTTGTCTCTGCTTCCCCGCGGAAAAAATTACAAAGACAGACAGAAAGAGGAAGAAGAGAGACATATATCCAAATTACCCCCACCAGCCGCTGCAGGTCCACCTAATTTAAAGCTTCACTAGTGGACCACTCAAAGTAACTTATCCGCCTCAGTATGATCTTAAATACCCTGTTCGCGCTGTGAAGACCCTCCTTTGTGGATGGATTAAAACAAATCTACAGTGAAGTGCAGAGGGTAAAAATTGATCCACATAAATGAAAAACATTAAAAAAAACATAAATTTCCAAATAAATTTCACCGCCAAGGGTTATCATCGACGTAAAAAATATGGAAGACTGCACCTGACAGAATTTCTTTTTTTTTTAAGCAAAAAAATATAAGTGGCCCAATAAATGAATCAACACACTTAAAATGGACCAGTTAATTTCAAAAAGGAGAAGTTCACCTCATGTTTTATAACCATCATGTTTATTTGATCAATTTAGTTGACACATATTATATATTTAAGCACATATTTTTGCATTTATTTTACTGGTTCCATATTTTTCAGTTGTCTCTGTAATTTCTGTTATCTTTTTTCCCCGCTGTCTCTTTATTCTTAGTGTTCTTTAAAAAAAATTCTTCTGTTTTTACTTTACCTTATACTTTTCTGCCTCTGAGGAGCCACTGTGCCTTAAGGCATCAACTTTTGACTATTGGTTGGTTTTCAGCAGTGGTCCCCAAACTACGGCCCGCGGGCCAGATCCGGACGGCTCCACATTTGGTCCGGACCCCTGAACAATACCAGAGAGAATTCAGCCATTTATATGTGGATTTTTCTTCAACCACCAGGGGGTTCTTTAGCAGGAAGTGAATCATTGGAAGTCTCGGTTACTTGCGCCAACATTGAGCCCACAAGCAGCAAAATGAGTAAGAAACAGATTAGATGTCTTTGGAAAGTTTCTTTTTCAAAGGGGAAAAGGCCCAGAGAAGAGACAGGAGAATGGATTTATCCCAGACTGGTAGATGAGTCCCACATTACAAGCTGCTCTGCATAACATGCGGTGACCAAGCTTCAAGCTGCTTTTCCACAGAGACCAAGCATGGTCTCTGCTCAAGCAACACTTCGGGTGTTATTGTCTCTCATCACTTTTATATGGAACCTGTCTGGTTGCAGCGAAACAACTTCAGGGCTCCTGTCATTATCATGAGTTAAAATTTTCAGAAAGTAAAATGTTTGTTTGTGTGGCGCTTCTATATTATTTTGAAGGGATATATAAACATTACCATCGCGACCAGAGTCAGAGCTTTGGGCAGTGGTCAAGAGGAGATGAGTAGAGCTTGTGAGTCTTAAGTCTGGAAAGATTTAAGAATTGTCGGCCGATTCTCCAAACCTCTGTGACCACAGAGCCGATAAAAGTATGATCAGTTCGTGTTCAGCCACAAGGCAGGAACCGATTCTAGTCACGAACATCTCGATTTCAGAGACTAATCCAGTAAAACCCCTCAACATAGCATTTAAAATAACCAAACATGGATGACGATGTAGAAGCAATAGTGATAGTTTGTGGAGTCATTTTAAGAGATAAAAGAATAATAAAAAGAAAAGGCGGTGGATGAAAGATGACGGGAGCAGCCACTCTGTTTGCTGCACTATGATTTGGAGGTGAATATGTTTTTTCATATCCGACCCCAGATAAGCGGAAGAAAATGGATTTTTAACTGAATAAACAGAATTATGAATTTAATAATACACATTTCCACATATCTCCGATATCCACCAGACTCTAAGTTGCGAGATATGTCAGCTGTTTGGGATTCCCCTCTGTTCTTACATCATCACGCTTTCTGATTGGCTACCTGTCACATTCAACAGGTTGTTCTCGTTCCCAGTCAGGGAAAACACAGCAGGCTGCGGTAAAAGGGCCAAGACAACCCAAATAGGGCATAATCAGTATTTAGTGGGAACACCAACATGCAGAAGCCTTATCTGCAATAAAATGTCCAAGTCTTGACCGGTCCGCGATAATAAAAGGTTGGGACCACTGATTTAGCACATGCTAAATCAGTGGTCCCAACACAAAGGATCAGCACTTTACTGTTACAGTTACCGTTTGGAAACTACCCTAATCAGTTCTGTTAAATCTAAACTTGGCATCTTTTTCTTTTTCAACCATAATAAATGTGATATTCAATTGACCTGTTATGACTCAATTTTGGGTGTCCGCCCAACTCTGCTGCTGCTGCATCGTTGTGGGAAAACCTACAGCGACAGAGATATCTGAGGCTTATATGTGTATGTTTACTGGTTAAAAAAACAAAAAAAACTTTGGTGTTGTGAATTATAGTCCAGTGCGGCTCATAGTTCGGAAAATACGGGCTATAATCCTTCCTGGATTTTTTCTGTGAAGAACCCAGAGAATATTATTTGATTGTGCTTTCTGGAAAACAATATATTTTTACATTTAGGCACTCCTGCAATCGTCACACCTTTTCTGTTACAAACTGACTCCGGCCCCCCACCAGAGACTGAAAAAGTTATGTGGCCCTCACAGAAAAAGTTTGGGGACCCCTGGTGTATAGGCTGTGATGTCTGCCTGAAATGAGGTTGTTATAGAGCTGGGACATTTGGCGATTTTATTTGAAAACAACTCTGTAACTCCTGACTTTATTATTATCTTCTTCTCAACATAACAAATCATGTTACAGTTAGATGTTCTCATACATATAAATGTCGACAAACTGGTTTGTTATAACTTAAAGGAAGCTGCAGCTGAAATTCCGATTCGGAAAATGGCTAAAGGGTGATTCAGCTTAATTTTTCATCACTCTGAGAGTCTTTAATCTGCCCTAGTTTACTAACTAAAATACTAGCTTTGCTACCTCAAACCTCGTCTGGATTACTTAAAGCTAATTGTGTAATTTATTAAACTTCCATTAGATTTCCTTTGATTTCATCAGTAGTACAAAAAACCTCGTCTTCAAAACTGCAACACCAACAAAGTCGTGTTACGTATAATTTGTTTTTTGTTTGGAGTTAATATTTTCTTGTAAACAATTATTTAAAACTGAACCTAAAAACAAACCAAATTCAGCATTTCTTGTACTTCACTCAAAGACCTCACGGTGTGTGTTAAGCTAATGGAACGGAGAGTTGCTAAGTGTTTTCAAACCCAACTTTATCTGATTTTCTCTGCACTTTCTGGCCACATTAGTTTTATGCTCTTGTGTAATCTACATGGCAGCACCAAAATCCCTCTGTTGGATGTAGGAACACTTTGTAATTGGGCTAAAATGTAAAAATAATTGGTTTGTGAAAAACCACGATGAAGAGGAACAGACAGATTCTACTGATTTCTAGTTAGCAGCTAAGCAAACACTCACAATGCACTAGGGGTTGAACGACTACATATTTTTCAAGGTCGACTATATCATGACAATAGTCGAGTCGATGTCGACTAGTCGCGGTGACGTCATAGTGACGTAAGCGCAAAAAAACTTCACGACGTGGAGCTTCATCAGCTATTTTTACTGCAAATATTGACCTCTGCATAGTTACTCCTAGAGGAGTCAAATTATCACACTGACCATAATGGTGCTTTTGGAGCATCACAGGCCAAACTTATTATGAACGGATCCCGTTTGGTTACAGTTGAATTGAACGAAGCCTCTGCTGCTCCTCCGTCGCATGAACAGCAGGAAGCTCTGCTGACTTGGAGTCGGTTCGGCTCTGAACCGACATGCAGACGGAGGCAGAGATCGGCTCCATCAGACCCTCAGGATGAAGCTTGGACTTAGTTTACAGATGTTGTCAAACCATATTTTTGTAAGAGCGTAAAGCTGC
>CAEGAF010168185.1:0-30602 GCA_903067075.1 Micropoecilia bifurca | reverse complement strand
TGTGTGTGTGTGTGTGTGTGTGTGTGTGTGTGTGTGTGTGTGTGTGTGTGTGTGTGTGTGTGTGTGTGTGTGTGTAAAACATGTCTAGAGTATATATGCTTCCTGCCTGGTGATTGCAATCCTTCCCTGACCCTGAACAAAACAGGGAGCTGATGTAGATGGATGAGCAGAGACTCAACAGAGCCAACAGGATCAGGTGCTACATGCTAAGAGCAGTGGAGGCTCGGGTCGTTCACACCAGGAACTGATCCAGGGTCAGCAAAGATGCACATACAGGATGAAAGATGGAAGCAGGAAAAGACAGAACCAAGTGGCTGGACTGGCATCCAGACCCATCTGGGCCCGGCTTGATCAGGATGTCCCAGAGTCACATGGGTAGACTGCTATAGTGACAGGACCAGGGTCAGGTTGGACCTCCAGAACCAGACCAATCAGACATAATGATCACTGGTAAAGGCAGTGGTGATAGATGAGTGAACAACAGAAGCTCCAGAAATAAAAATGGCTGAAAGATGAAAGTGGAGAGGTTGTAGTGGAGCCAGAGGTCATGGGATCACCGATACAGTGACCCTCAGGGTGGGACAGTAGATCAGTCAGACCATAGAGGAGCCCATCAGCCATAGCAGATGCTAGACAGCCCAGACCTTCAGGTGTTGCCATGGAAATGTTTATTGAGTTAGCTCTATAATGCTATCCAGATGTATTATTATGTTAATAAAGTTCCTACCTGAGGAGACACAGTGTGGGCTCAGCAGGAGGCTGAGTGGTCTGCTGAAGTGGACCTGATGAAGAGTCAAGACCAAACCCTGACCACAAGCCCTGTGAATATAACTCTTCTGTTACATTAGGCAGTGTTTTTGTGTGTGTGCACAGCAATACGGTCTGTGGGATCACGAGGGCCCACTGGAGGAGCAGTGTGCGTCATCAGAAGATGGACATAACATCAGAGCAGGAGAGGAAAACGGCAGCAGGAAGGAGGAAGCTCAAGATGCTAAAAGAAAAGACCAGGTAACACAACGCCAGCCCTGACGAACCTGACCACTGGTCACTTTACATTTTATGAAGGCATCAACCAACATGACATAACAGCTTCACTGAATAAGAACTTTTGTTCTGATGACGTAGGACATTGAAGAAGCAGGTCCCAGTTCAGGCGCCGCCACCATTCAGCCAACTGATGCAGCTGAGGCACTTCCTGATGGGTCAAGGGGCGAGCATGAAACCAGCAACAGCGACGTGGATGTTCTGGACGGGAGGGAGAGAGACAGTCAACCACCGACAGAGGACGTCCCGAAGAAGGACACCAAACAGCTGATGGTGGACGTCCTGAAAAGGGACAGCAAACGGTTGACAGAGGACGTCCCAAAGAGAAAGAGCAGCATCCGGTTCCGCAGAAAAAACAAGAAAGCAAAAAAACAGGACAGTAAAGGTTTGCATCGTCCTGAGTTACCTGAAGTGTTAACATTACCTGCAGACTTTGGGCCTCCTTCATCAGGACCATTATATGGTCCAAGCTGCTTGAACAGAACACCAGAGGAACTGTCTTCTGTGCAACTTCAGAATGATTTACTGAAGGTTCCTTCAGAGACCTAGCTGTTTATTAGAATATGTCATAAAGTTCATATATCACACACACACCAATAGGGTCGTCCCAAAGTCTTCTTTGATTAAACCAGGACCAGACATCCTTCCACAGCTAAACCTGAATCTGATCTTTCTACTCAATATTTTGAGTATGTGATGACATGGAGAGTATGAACAAGACATGTTACTTGATTATTACTAGTAATTTTTTTTTGTTGTGACACTGTCTCCTGTCTTCCCCTCTATTATTGCTTTTCCTTCATCATGAGGTTTCCAACTATCTCCCGTGAGCTTAGATCACCTAAAAGGTTGTGTGTGCTTGTATGACTTACATGATTATTGAGCTCTTTCTGTTCTCTTTTATAACAGAGTCTCTGTCAGAGACTTCAGAGTCTGTGAAGGAAAAAGAGAAGAAAAAAACAAAAGACAAGAAGAGTGAGGCCATACTCAGATTAATCGCTGTGGGATACAAGATACAACAAGTCTTCATAACAGGGTAAGACATGCAATATAAACACAGTGGGAAAGTTTTACTGTAGTGGCCATCAGTTATTTAAAACTGATTCAGTAACTTCATGTTTAGCTTGGTTGAATCCATTTCAAGTGACAGTGAACATCAAACCTGTGTGTTTTTCTCTGCAGGTTCCAGAATGTGAAGCAGCCAGCTCAGAGTTTCTTTAGGAGTATAACCAAAGATAAATACCGAGCCTCCACAGATGTCTACGCCCTGATGTTCCTCACTGATGTCGTTGACTTTGTCATCATCATCTTTGGTTTCTGGGCCTTTGGGGTAAGAGATGACTGCTTCAGCTAACCACACACACAGTTATCCAGGATGTTTACCTCTGCTGCTGCTGCAGCACTCAGTGTTGGCATCAATACACAGAGCAACGTTGAGACTAAGACGTAATAATACTCACTGTCTACTGGCTGCCTCTTCTCACACCATTATAATAGTAATGCTGCTGATGCCATTTGAGTCGTTTCAAGTGAAAGTTAAATGTAACCTGAGTTCATCTTGTGTCCTGTTCAGAAGCACAGCGCTGCAGCAGACATAGCGTCCACCCTGTCGGAGGACCAGGTTCCCGAGGCCTTCCTGGTGATGCTGCTCATCCAGTTCAGCACCATGATCATCGACAGAGCTCTGTACCTGCGCAAGGCCGTTCTGGGGAAACTCATCTTTCAGGTTCATGTCATGCATTCCAAGCTGCCTGGCTTCAGAAAGCTGCTTGTTGAGCCGTCAGCTGACTCTGAGAGCTCAACCCATCACTTCCTGTCCGCTCTGCTCACCTGGGGCCGTTGTTTTCCTCCAGGTGATCCTGGTTCTGGGAATTCATCTGTGGATGTTCTTCATCCTGCCTGCTGTCACGGAAAGGTGACGTCCGATCACTTTGTGCCATTCATAACCGGCTTCATACAAACGATTTGTGCAGACATGAAAGCAGAACTTGAACCAACAAACCTCAGTGAGTCCTGACTGGATCACACGACTGGTTTCCAGGATCCGGTTCTGCTTGCAGTGTCTGCGTTAGCTGTCGCCACAAAAATATACGTTTGCTAAACTACTAGACCTTTGACCACAAACTGTGAAGTCCGACACCCCCTGAACACATCACCTGACCTTGTAAATAAAACAGCTGAACATATAATCTGTTTGTCCGTCTTTCTTTAGGATGTTCAATCAGAACTTTGTGGCCCAGCTCTGGTACTTTGTCAAGTGCATCTACTTTGGCCTGTCAGCCTATCAGATCCGCTGCGGTTACCCCACCCGTATCCTTGGCAACTTCCTCACCAAGAAATACAACCACCTCAACCTGTTTCTCTTCCAAGGGTAAGGAAACATCACAACCATATAGCAACCTGAGCATATATACAAGTCTCTTCTGTACATGTGACTTTATAGATTCATATTCTTGGATTCATTTCAGTGAATCCAGTGCTTGACTTTTACAGAACAATTGTGATGGATAACCAGTCTGGGTTGGTTTTGTGTGTGTGTGTGTGTGTGTGTGTGTGTGTGTGTGTGTGTGTGTGTGTGTGTGTGTGTGTGTGTGTGTGTGTGTGTAGGTTTCGCCTGGTTCCATTCTTGGTGGAGCTGCGTGCGGTGATGGACTGGGTTTGGACCGACACCACCCTGTCCCTGTCAGACTGGATGTGTGTCGAGGACATTTATGCCAACATCTTCATCATAAAATGCAGCCGGGAAACAGAAAAGGTTCGAACCGGAAGAGTTTGATGTCTAAGACTCGTCAAATATGTCAAGGAAGTGCTTCACAAAAACAGGCCCAATTATATAAAGGACAAAGAAAAGATAAAAGACAAAACATAAATATCTTTGTTTTGTGTGATCATAAAGATATTTCTATCATGTCTGTCTTATTTTTTTCAGAAATACCCTCAACCTAAGGGCCAGAAGAAGAAGAAGATTGTGAAATACGGCATGGGCGGACTTATTATCTTCTTCTTAATCTGCATCATCTGGTTTCCTCTTCTCTTCATCTCATTGGTCAGATCGGTGGTGGGCGTGGTTAACCACCCGATCGATGTCACAGTCACTTTCAAACTAGGTGGTTATGAGGTAATCATGCGCTTTCATACAAACTGAAACAAAGTCACCATGTTCTGTAGCATAAATTCTGTTATGTTAAAAGAACAGACTAAATACAGCCTTAGTTCAGCTTCACCTCAAAACGTCATTTACAAAACTATAGAAAATGAAATTAAATAAAAAGGTTCATGTGTAAACAGGATGCTGTTGGTTGTCATAGAAATCATAATGTATAGTTCTATTGAGAAGTTTAGCTAGATTCATTATGGGCATAAATACATTTTTAATGGATCAACAACCTTTTTAAGGTTTCCATCATGTTATGATGTTGTTCCCTCATCAAAAAACTTATTTGCAGTGTTGCTTTGATTATTTCATGTTTGAGAAATCCTTCAATCTCCCGGGACAAACACTCATTATATAAGCTGCTTTTCAGTGGAATGCTGGTAAAAACAACTCTAAAGGGTTAATGGACAAGCCAAGTTGTGATGATTCCTGAAGTCTGCTCTTGCTGAAAGAGCAGACTTAAAGGGACAGAAGTCCAATTTCAAGTTGTTAGATAAAAAAAATAAATTAAATCATGCAGCATTTTTATAACAACTGGAGGTAACATAGTTATTTGATTGGGCAATAAAATAGCACTATGTAGCAGGAAAATACCTAATACTGCTCCTTTGAAGAATTATAATCAAACCTGGCTTATTGTTACCTAGAAAAAATATTACTGTTATAACTATAAACTTTAGAGTAGTGAAAAATTTCATTTTAATATATTTTTTAAAAGGTTGGTTCCATAAGAGGATTAATAAATTCAAAAATATCATTAAAGGATGTTATTTTGTGTAGTTTATTGGTACAATGGTGAATCTGGCTGCTATAGAAGGCTGATCAGGGGTCGATGTGTTAATGAGACTTTGACTTTACACAGTGAGGCAAAAACCAAAGCATTTTTTATTAAGAAGTTCTTTAATTAATTTATGAACACTTTTGTTTCCTGTAGACTTCTTCAGTCCCTGTAGAGATAATGATTGAAAAAAATGAACAAACCTAAATTAAGCAACTTCCAAGCAATGTATGTAAACTTGTGATCATAACCACATGTAGTGGCCCTGTATGGCTCCATAAAGCAGCGTGTTGTGTCCTGTGCTCCAGCCCCTGTTCACCATGAGCGTCCAGCAGCAGTCCATCCATCCCTTCACAGCTGCTGAGTACGACCAACTCACCAAGACGTTTGGAGACAATGCCGTACGTACTGACTTCTCCCAGGCGCCGTGTTCATTGTGTGTGTTGATGAAAAGTCCAAATATCATATAAAATTCAGTTTCATCATCACTGCTCCATCATCAGGTGAGACCTGATGATACTCCCAGGTCTCTGAAATCTGTGTGTCCCTGCGTTTAGGTGGCCATGCAGTTCATCACTCTGTACAGCTATGAGGACATTGTGACGGCCGTGATCGAGGGCAGCTCAGGGTCCGTGTGGAGGATCAGCCCCCCCAGCAGGCAGGAGGTCATCAAGGAGCTTCTGAACAGCCATGTAGACCTGACCCTCCGCCTGGCCTGGACCTTCCAGAGGTCAGACGCATCCAAGCTGTGCAGCACATGTTGCTACCTTCTGCCCATTCCTAGTTCTTATTGAGAAGAACGTTCTTATGAGCTGCGTTTCCATTATCCATAGAATTGCACGAATTGAAACTACAAAAAACATTTGTTTAAAGATGTATCATGTGACTTCTAAAAAGAACATGTGTTTTACATATTTGTTAAAATTGTCACCATGTCATGACAGTTTGCTATGAGACAGATAATCTGTGAACAGATCATTGTCCTACTCCCAACCACAAAGAGCCAATCAGGGTCAAGGGGGGGCTGTCAATCAGCCTCATGTTCTCGCTGCTCAAGGTGCTGATAGCAGAGAAGCAACTTACTGTTACAGAGCAACTGCTTATCTGTGGCCATGCTAACTTGTGTTAGCATTCACAACAGGATGTGCTAACAGGAAGGAGCTGCAGAGAGATTGTGATTGACAGCACTAAGACCTGCCTCCCTGGCTCTGATTGGTTGCTTCTATCTAGCATTGGCATCAGAGATCAGGAAGCAGAGGAGCTGGATTTATTTATTTATTTTTTGCTTCATAGATTATCTGTCTCATAACATAATGTCATGACATGGTGACAATGTGGAGCTGTCTCCACCAGAGCTCTCACACATTCACACTGTTCACAAAAAGTTGTGTGTCGTTCCAAAGTTTTGAATCCACAGCTCTTCTGTAAAATCACAGACTACAGTTTCCCTAAAACGCTGCATACATCATCACTTCCAAGTATAAGTTGCTTGTCGCTCCAGTGACTGAATAAGATACCAATGTCTCCTCTGATTGGCTGATAGATGATGAGCACTATGGCTACGGCTGAGTTATGAATGCATCTCATTTAACTGTTTAATGACTTATCACGTGAACAAGTTTATTTCACTTCCTATTTAATGGAAACAATGCAACCATGAAATTGTATTGTAGCAGAATATAGACAAATATTTGCACACGTTTGTAATGTGTGTGTGTAAATGTATGTGTTCACTACAGGGATCTGGGGAAAGGTGGGAACGTTGAACACACGTTTGGTAAACATTCAATAGACCTGGAGCCTGGGAACCCAGTCAGAGAAGAGCTGGCCTACCTACTGATCGGCAATCGGACTGAGCCTGTGTGAGTTCAGCAACGTTTGAAACTCTCCAGATGTGATCAAAGATTCAGTCCTAACAGATCACTGACCCCCCCGCTTTCCTTCCACAGGCTCGTTCCTCACATGTTCCCTAACTACATGCGAGCCCCCAATGGAGCTGAGGCTAAACCAGTCAATCAGCTGTACAAAGGTCAGAGTTCAACCAGTTACTTCCCTGTTCAACCTTCTCAACACCACCTGAACGTTTTCACTTTGTGTCAAGTTAGAACCTCAAATGCTTGTTGGCATGTCGTGGTATAGTCAAAGCAGCACATAATGTGCCGTGGCTGGAAATCATACTTGAAGTAAAATCTGAAAAGTGCAGCAGGCACTTAAATTAAAGTCCTGGTCAGTTAAGAGACGTTTGTTCTGAGTCTGTTTCTGACCTCGGAGGTCAACAGTAGAGAATAAACAGCTTCACCTTCTAGCAAGACGACAACTCAAAGGTTTCAATCAAAGTAGATTGTTATTAGGATGGTCCATTCAAAGACCAGACCCGGATTCATTGCAAATCTGTGGCTACACTAGAAAGATGAAGTTCACAGAAGCACCATAAGATGGTTCATCTAAACAGTTTTGAGTCTGAAAACAAAAACATCAAATTTTCAGGCAGAAGTTTTTAAAAGCCATATGTCATTTGAACCTGCTCTGATAAAATGTTGCTCTGTTTTTCACATGGATCCTAAAAAATAAATACGAGGAAATATGTGTTTGAAATATAATGAGATATAAAAAAGTCCATTGGGTGTGAATACCTTATTTTCCCTGTCAGTGTGTGTTTAAGTGACGTGTTGGTGTTGCAGACGATGAAGCTGATTACCAGAACATCACCCTGTCCCTAAAGAGTGACAGGTCTGTGAACGGCTCGTGGGGGCAGGAGTGGTGGGACATCGCCGTGGCGCCCTGCCGGCCGCCATGCAGCGTCCTCCCCATGGTCATATTCAACGACAAAGTCAGTCCGCCGAGCCTGGGCTTCCTGGCTGGATACGGGTAGGAGACGCGGCGCTCACCACACTGACACAAGGTTGCTACGGTAACACTATATAGTATTCACGCTTCTCTTCAAAACGTAATCTCTGAAAACATCTCGACTCTCAGCGCTGCAGCACAGGAGGAACCCTGAAAAAGTTCTACTGTTGTTGACAAGACAAAGTAGCAAAGCACCAACCATCTGACATCTGAAGTTACACTGAATAAATGAAAATATGAACAATGACAAATACAAAAGCATCAAAGACATGAGAAATGATCACGTTCTTCTTATTGCATCTTATTTTAATCAAATGATGCCCATAATATAAAAAATGTTGGAACTCGTTAACTCTGTAAATTTCTTTTTAACAATAATTATTTGTTATAATCACTTGACAGCCGTAAATGGCAGGACTCGGTGTGTCACCATGTAAACTTCAGTTGAACAAAGGCAAAAAAAAAGCAACTGTAAAACAAACTTTTCCATTTTATTTAGTTTCGGGATTGGTCAGATTGAAGCTGATGTGTTTCTGTCTCTCTGATTGGATGGTCTTTCCTAACCCGTTCTCCTCCTCGTCCTCGTCCTCCCAGGATAATGGGTCTGTATGTGTCGGTGGTCCTGGTCATTGGGAAGTTTGTGCGTGGTTTCTTCAGTGAGATCTCCCACTCCATCATGTTTGAGGAGCTGCCCTGTGTGGACCGCATCCTGAAGCTCTGCACTGACATCTTCCTGGTGAGTTCAGAACAATTATTATTCTAAACAATAAAATAGTTAGAATTTTGTTACTGTTCTTTTTCAAATTCAGACAATGATTCACAGCCTCCTTAACAACCAGTATAACTTTACATGGTTCATTCGTTATTTTAATCATCCAAGTCCAAGACGTTGAGGATGAAAGGCCTCTTGACCATCACCTTAATTCTTAGCTTCCTTTGCAGACGGTCATATTCAAGTCCTGACTCTTGCAGAGCGTTTTGGTCAAACTAAAGGATCCGTTCCAGTGTGAACCTATCAGAGGAGAGGGAAAAAGCTTGTGCTGCACTGAATGAAAATGTCTGACCTTAAAGAAGCTCAAACCTAACCTCATTATTCTAAAGCAGGCCAGGTGTAGCATCCGTCAGTCGACTCCAATAAACCTGTATTGCTTCTTGACCTGACAGTAACCTTTGACCCTGTCGACCAGCTTTTCCTTCCATATCAGCTTCACAACTTTGTTGAGAAACGAGTGGATCCTATTTGGAGAGAAAACTGCAACCGGCCTGGGAAGCTGATGTGATAAACCTTGTGGTCACCTTTGACAGATTGGGCTTTGCAATTTGACAAACAAATTGCATCTTGTCCGATCTGGATGTTGTCATTTACAGATTCGAAAGAAGGTTAAGACTTTCTGAAATCATTGTGACTGTGTTCAAGCTTTAATCAGTTGTAGAAATGATTACTGCAACTCCTTTTTACTTTGAACCGCCTCCAACTCATGCAGAATGTAGCAGCTCATCTTTTAATCAACACTTTTAGATGGAACCACGTTACTGTGTTATCCTCTCTGCATTGGCTTCCTGTCCATTTTAGAAGACATTTTAATCTTTATTTATTTTCCAGCCCTAAATGGCCTTTCTCCTCTTTATTTATCAGAGTTGCTTTGAGATCAGGTGACCAGTTCCTACTTAGTGTTCCATTTTCTAACTGCTAACACTGGTTCTACTACAGAGGTGATTTCTCCATAGTAGCACCTCGACTGTAGAATCAGGTTCCTTCAGATCAAACTCAGCCCTTTTAAGTCAACGCTTAAGACTTTTTATCCTGACAGGCTTTTCCTACTTGAATATGTGTAGGAACACTTCTGGTTTTATTTAGCTTGTTCTGTGTTGCTTTGCTCTGTTTCCTTTCTTGTATTTATCTATTGCTGTGTCTTTTATGTTCTGTTTGACTCTGACTTTTACACTGTGGTTGTATTGCTCTATAAATATATAGCTGGTTGGTTTAATGTCATGTTTTTCCACAATGGCTCACTTCATGGGAAACGGACGTGTCCTGGAACATCGTTGGTCCAAATAACCGATGATTCTGTGTTTTGAAGGTTCGGGAAACCGGGGAACTGGAGCTGGAAGAGGAGCTTTACTCTAAGCTGATCTTCCTCTACCGCTCTCCAGAGACGATGATCAAATGGACTCGGGACATCCACCGCAGAGAGCAGGACTGACACCGACTGTGAACCTTAACGTGAAGCACAGTGAGGATTCGCCCGGTGGTCAGCTGATGGCGGGCGCCTCAGAGACGCTGCTGTGTAGGCAGAGTAACGTGCCATGTGAACCATCTCCTCATGCTGGACTCTTTGTGTTTCTGCTGCTGCCTGAGCATCTGGATCAACCCGAACACACACACTGTAGGAGTCGGGCCTCTGGGAGTCCTGGAGGGGATCAGGCTGCGGTCCGTCCTGGGGGCTGGGAAGCAGCTCTGCAGTCTGTCGCATCTCTGCAGAGCAACCGGAGCTTTGACCCGGGCTGGGTTTGTGTGGGTTGGGCAGCCAGAGGAAACCAGCAGGCGTACGACTTTCTGCTGGTCCAACCAGATGCAGGCCTTGTGTGTTTACCTGCTTCATCCTGGATCGGGTTGGAAGTTACTAGAAAACAGTTTTTTAAAGTCACTGTGATTGGTTGTCACAGTAAACAAAAGACAATATGCTCACACTTTATTGAAAGAAAAAAAGAAAGGTAATTTTATTTATATAGCACATTTTCAGCAACAAGGCAATACAAAGTGATTAGATTTTTTTTCTGTTTTTTTAAAAGATAAAATTCTGAGGTCCCAGTAAAGTTTCTGCAGCAGAACCACCCTGTCTGTTTGTTACAGATGCATGTAAAGACTCTTGGTCATATTTAACTTCTTGGATTTCAGACTGCCTGGGTCTCTGTGCTGTCACACAAACAGAACATTTCACACATGTTGCTCTTTTTTATCTCAAACTCTAAACAGGAAATCTGGACCAGCTCTCTGTTTTTAAAGAGGAGTATGGAATCCTTGAAAGGAGGTTCTGTTGAAGGTTTAGAAGCAAACAACATCCTACCTAACACAACTGATTTTTAGTTCACACAGGCCTTTGAGTGGCCATTATGACTGGAAACGTTAATAATCATTAATAAATCCAGATTAGTTTGTCTCAGAGGCTGAAGGGCCAAAGTAGATTTCTGTTGTCTTTTGAAGGGTCAGTATCATGCATTTTATAGCATAATCAATATGTTATTGTCAGTTGTTATAAGCTTATATCTATATATCAAACATAATTTAAAATAAACTTGACTTTGCAATTTAACTTAAAATTACTTGAAATTGGACCCCTGTCTCTTTAAGAAGCTCCTGCCCTTTCTAAATCTCTGCTTTCAGAAAGTCGACACGGCAACATTTCAGCCTTTAACATCTTTCTTAGAAGTGTTTGCACTAAGCAGAAGCGCAGCTCCACCAGGTGGTTATGGCTGCTGCTGAGTAGAAAAGCTGGAGATCTGTGAGAGCAAGTTTTTAGGCACCTCCTTATTGATCACCACAGGATTCCCCAAACATGCATGAAAAATATCTTACCAACACTCCATGCATGTTTTTGATGAGGAAATAACATTTAACATGATGTAATGCTAAAAAATTCAGTTTTACACCAGGCTGGTCCTTTAACTTATAAAGAAATGTAGAAATCATTAATAACTCCAGATCAGTTTCTCTCAGACCTTGAACGCCCAATGCAGACTTTAAACATCTCCAGTCTCAGTTTATGTGAGCTTTGCTTTATTCACCTTTGACCTGACGCCATGCTTACATTAGAAGTTATTTACATGGCAGCTGCTGTTTACTGACATGGGAAATGAAGGTAGGAGGCAACGCGCCAATGTCTCCATCCTGGAAACAGAACAGCTGCTGCAAAACTAAAGCAGTGGGTTTCATTTCAACCCTGCTAATAGTTTTGCTGTTTAAACCATCTTCCTGTCATTTCCACACAGTTCCACTGACTGTTGCACGTTCCATTCTCTGTACAACACAGGAACGTCGTTGGTGAGCTGCTTTGTGAAAGTTTGCTTTGGGTCTGGCACCTGGACTACTTCAGCCTCTGGCACCAACGGACCTGGTTCTTCACTAAAACGTTTTCTACTTCTGTTAACACAACCTCAAATAAAAAAATCTCAAACTGTCCTTTTGCCATAGAGATTGTGTCTGTCATATAGATGGAGAAGTATTGGATTACAGCGGACCAGCTGTGGACCAGGTGGTGGAAAACTGGACGTTGTTTCTAATTGGCCTCTCTAGTCAAACTGACTGACCAATTCTCTGAGTCCACCACAGTTCCCAGCTCAATCCCATAGTCAACAGACTGGCTGCCAGAGTGGACCAATCACCAGGCAGCTTTATCTGCTTCTTCACTCAGACTGAAACTATGGAGAGTTTCAGACACTTCTCTGCAGTCTTTCACAAAGACATCATCTCTTCTTGCTTTCTCAGTTTGAACCTATAAAAACAAATTGTATATGACACAGTTTGAAAGACAAAACAGGATTTTGGCACCAGGAAATTGATTCCCAAAGAGCAGAACATTTGAACAGTGGATGATCAACTAAAGGAAGATGCATGTCTCTACTTCTGTCATAAGCTCTTCATCTCAAGCTTGTAGATGAAGCCTGCTCTCAGTTCAAGCCTAGGTGAAAAAGCAACCAGAGTCCAAAGACCCATGTTGAAGGCGCGCCGGTAAACATCTTTAATCTTTGAATGATTTAGAAACGAAGCTAATTGGAAACTCATTTTAAAAATGCAGGATTCTCTTTCCACTCCTTTAACCATTAAAAAACACTAGCAAATACCAGCAGCAGATCTTTATGTTGCATCTAAAATCAATCAACCAATCCAAAGACTGTTGGACCACCAGAATATTCCCCAGTTCCCCCCAGACCATGAGCTCCGTACCAGCCAACTACTGAACAGCAGAATGACCTGTTGTGGTTTTTCTGTCAGGTCTGTGGCTGATGGAGGGATTTCCTGTGTGCTGTGGCTGTGATCCACATCCAGAGCTAAACCTCAACAGTTAAACCTCGTCTTATCTGAGTCTAGACCCTAGAACAGAGATCAACTGATCGAACCGATGACCTGCTTTAAGGTCAGTGATCGGCTCTTAGGCTGGTCACAAGGGCTCAGGTAGTGTGTGTGGAGGCAGAATATATAAAACACTATGTTAACACTACTGTAATGAGCTGAGACCTGGTGGAGGTTGGTGCTCCACCACC
Organism: Micropoecilia bifurca; assembly: GCA_903067075.1. Lineage (NCBI taxonomy): Eukaryota > Metazoa > Chordata > Actinopteri > Cyprinodontiformes > Poeciliidae > Micropoecilia > Micropoecilia bifurca. The sequence goes on along the minus strand of CAEGAF010168185.1, from coordinate 17,517 downwards.
AGAACAACCAGGGGATTCCTGAGGGATCCAGCAGGCTCAGCAGGCCTCCTGTGTGATCCAAGTAGGAGGTTAGTCAGGGAAATGTCCAACTGGAGGGACTCGGTTGTTTCCCTGGTTACAAGCTACCAAGACCAAGATGTCAGCACATCATCCTAGCAGTGAACCATAAACGGCCCACTTCAACCTTCTGACTGAGCAGAGCTGCTAATTCCAATGGGAAGCAGACATTTATTTTACAGTTGAGAGATGATGGTTTTATAATATGATGGTTTTTCACTGGTTTTACTTTTCCCTTTTCTCCCAATTTAGCCAGATAAACACCAACAGGTGATGGAATGATGCTGACCTCCTGCTAGGAGGCAGCCGTCCAGCTTCCTGCCCTCCGTAAAAAAAAATGTAGCAACATGAGAAATTCCAGATAAACTGTAGAGCTGAAACACTGCAGTGAACATCAATTGAACTGTTGGAAGGGTTGGATGATGGGTTGCACTTTGAATTTTCTTTCATTTCCAGTGAAAAACAAGTATCCATTGTGACTGTATATAATACATGTTTTCATGTTCTGTTATATGTCGCATAATTTGATGATTCAATAAAGAGCAGTGTGATATATTTGCTGGATCATGTGAGATCTGTTAAAAATGATCACGCTTTTATCAACTTTAAAAAGTAAGTGGGATTTCTGTTATCAGGGAAAATGTCTGAGTTCTTTCTGATGTCCTGCAAAAGCACACAACCCTACCAAGTCATTTTGGTTTAGTTTCTAGTGCAAAATATCTTGAAATAAGACTAACTTACAAGGAACTTTTAAGTGAGATAGAGGAGCTGGTTTTAAGCCAGTAATTCCTTAATATTATGAAAAAGTATTTGGTGGATTATTCCACTACCATGGGGAAAAATATCTTGTTGCAAATGAAATTATTTTTCAATGGAGTTTTTTTAAAATGAATATCAAGTGATTATTGATTTATGACTGGCTGCACAGTGGCACAGTTGGTAGAATTGTTGTTGCCTTGGGTTCAAATCTCAGCCCCAGGGTCATTCTGCATGTTCTCCCTGTGCATTGTGGGTTCTCTGCGGGTTCTCCAGCTTCCACCCACAGTCCAAAAACATGACTTGTCAGGTTAATTGGCCTCTAAATTCTCCTTAGGTGTGTGTGTGTGTGTGTGTGTATGCTTGTTTGTATTGTCTGTCTGTGTTGCCCTGCGATGCTGTCCAGGGTGACCCTGCCTCTCATCCGATACATTCGCTGGAGATGGACACCAGCAGCCCTGGTTACCGCACTAGGGATAATCGTGTAATGGATGGAGATTGACATAAAACAAGCTTCTATATCTTGCTGAAAATATACTTGTTTTGTTTTATTTCAACTCTACTAAAATATTTGCATTAGAAACTTGATCAAAATAGCTGTTTTTGCAGTACAGAGAATTTCTTTCCAAAGTAATGTTTTATTCAGTTCACTTTATGTAAAATTCACAATAAATGTCATCTCAACCTGTTATACGAATCTGATACCTAAAAACAAATTAGTACAAATGTAAATCAGATAAATTCAGTTCACTCTTGATTCAACTTGATGTAAAAGGAATTCCTAAATGTTCTCCAAATGTACATTAGAAAAGTGTGACGTGTGTTTATATTGTGGCTCTTTCTTGTGTTTGGAACATTTAAAATGGGGGGAAAAAAGTTCAAGGTGAGTGAATTTTTCTGAAGGGTTTGTATTCCCCAACATTATATAAATAACACTTATATTATTTGAATTAAATATTGCAGTGTGGAACTGAAAATAATTAAAGCAGAACGAGTCACATTTTTTATCTCACCTCTACAGATTCTGCTGTTTCTGGAGGTCATGTGACCTTTTGACCCCTGCAGGTTCCTGGTTCTTACCAGACTTGGCTCCTCCCACTCCAGGCTCATCATGAGAACAGGAAGTGTTTAGGTTCACAATGTATCAGTTTCTCGCAATATGCTTAGAATCCAAATTAAACTTATAATAAACATGTTTTAATCACCACATGCTTTAATCCATATATTATGATTAGAATCAATTTTGAATCAATCAATTTTGGTGATTAAAAAAGGAAATATGGTCAGAATGTAAGTAAAGAAACTTTAATAAAATCTACCAAAAGCAACAGAAAAATGAACAGCTGATACAGGTTAGTGTCCAACATGGCCCCCTGCTGGTGGACCATGGAAGTGTTGATGCGTCTCATTCCAGCTCCACCAGCAGGTCTCCTTCCCCCACCGTCTCTCCAGCGTTACAGTGGACACTCTTCACCTGAGGGCAGAGAGGAGTGGCTGATCAAAGGCTCTCCTGCATCAATTCACATTCCTGAAACAAACGGACAAGCTTAGCAGAATGCCACGGTGCGTTGCTACGGTTACCTTTGCTTGCCTGGCAGCTGTTAAACTGTTCTGCATCTTCATGGCTTCAATCACACAGATCTCCTGACCCTCTGCAACCTACAGAGGGAGCATCTGTTAATGCCTGACTGCAGCCTCGTCTCTACATTAGATGAGTACTTTTAAAAATGTAAATCATACTGAACATGTTTTCACATGAATGTAACTTGGCAGTAAACAGATTAAAAACAGCTTTGATTTGATAGATAATATAACAGTTATCTTGAGGTTTCCTCTTATTTTGTCCTCTGGAGTTTAGAGGGCCGTATAAATCCTTGTGGCGTGCCGGATTCGGCCCTGGGCCTTCAGTTTGACACATTAGAGTCGTTACCGTGTCTCCAGGCTTGACGGACACGGCCACCACTGTTCCGGGCATGGGAGAGCGCAGGATGCTGCTGGTGTCCTCTGACACCTTCTCTGGCATGTAGGAGTCCAGCTCCGCTGCCCGCTGGGACAAAACCCTCAGCTTAAACTGAAGACACAAAACACACACCTGGTTACCAAGTCACACACGCCTGGCTCAAACTTTTTACATGAGCTATTCTTAGAAACCATTACAAATATTTCCATTAGGGCTGGTGACGTTATACGATTAATTTAAAAGGTTTATTGCATTAATATTACATAATGCAGATTAATCGCATTCCCTGTTTTGACCTGAAAGCTTTTCTCCCATGGAGAGTGAAAAGATACGCCAGGAGAGTTGGATGCAAATTTTGCTTTAAGAATCAAGGTGATGGACGTTTGGATGAAACCAAGTCTAATTACTTCCAACCAAAAGACTTATTTTAAACATTCCAGAATATAAAAACTAGGAAAACAGAAGAGTTTGGTTCGAGACAAAAAAATTTCTTTTGCATTTTTAGGACAACATGCATTTTTACATTTCAATTTCACAGAGTTAAGAACAGTGATTAATCATTAATCATACTGCTATTATGTGACTAATCTAATTAGGCTCTTTAATAGATTGACAGCACTAATTTCCATCCATCCTGTAGAGAAGCCGCATCATTTCCTGGTTTCTCCAGGTCATTCCTACACAATCTCCTGTCGTGTGTTTTCAGAAATGACATCACAAAGCTTCCTGCTACCATGCAGTCTTACCAGTGTGCCCATGTACTGCAGAACTATGGTTCCTGAAGCGTCTCTGGACAGACACTACAACACACACACACCAAATGTCAGCTGAGAAACGGCGTCACATACAACCAGTGTCAGTGTGGTGAAAACAACCTAGAGGCGTTACCTGCAGCATCCTATCTGCACCGTTAACAGACACGGGCAGCAGGGGGGAGGCCAGGTTCCACTGTCCACACACCTCCACTGTCCCTCCACCAGCCTCCACCTGTAAGGTCAGAGGCCACATGTACCAGAACCAACCACTTGTTTTTATGTGAATTAACATGCAAACGGAACGCAGTTGTACTTTAGCAAAGATGCACCAATCCGATATTAATATCTGCATCAGTTCTGATATTGAAAAAAAATCTAGATCAGGAAGTGTGACGTTGTGCCTGATTGTCTTTTCAGCCTAATTCTATGCTTTGTGCTCTAAGCGACATCGTTCTTTATGGTTTATTTAACATTATATTCAGAACTCCTAATTGTACTTTCTGAATCATTTGAAAGGTTTGCTGCAGCTTAATTTTTACATGGCCGAGGTAGCAAACCTATCATTTTAATCAGTTTCAGTTTCTTTATTATTTATTTTACATTGGCTGCTATTCTCCTAATTGCCCTGACTGAGCAAAGTTGTGTAATTTTTACATGTTTGACCAAGCTTGGGAAGCTATTGGTGTATTTATGGCGCTGTACTGGTGCAGAGTTGTCAAATGAATTTGTAACTTATGATTAGATTAGATTTATGTAGTTTTTTTTTACTAAACCTCAGATGTCGGTATCAGAAGTGGATCGGTGCATCCCTAGATTTAAAGTGTAAAGAGTTTTTGAAAACCTGAGTATTGTGCATTTGATGTTTCTTCTTCTGTGGGCACCAAATGTCAGAAAACGAGTCAGAACAGCCACTAGTAAGACTAAATTAACTAGCATCACACATCAATGTACCTGCTGCCTTCTCTATCCAGTACTTACAGTGTAAACATGGCCTGACTTGGTGACGTCCACCTGGTGGCGCTGTCCCCCCAGCTCCACACAAAGCTCCCAGCAGCCACTCTCCACCGGAGCCGAGGAAACCCTGCAACATGCCACGGCTGAATCATCAATACATGTCATGTAACCGTCTACATCCATCGCTGATGTGATTTTTGATCATTTAGTGCGTGAAACAAGTTTATTTGCGTGAGATTTTTTTTTCTTATTTAATTTAAACACCGCAATTGCGGAATTGTGTTTATTTGACATTAGCAGAATATTGTAGTACTGCATCCGTGGCCCCCGTTAACAATATAAAAGATTTTCACACATTTGTAATTGAAACATCTGTCAATTGTTGAGAGGGACAGAAGACACTAAACTACTTATCCACAAAATGATGCTCAAAAAACCCAGTTTGTTGATCCAGTTTCATATTTCCACCTCACAGATTCCCTCTGGTTCTGATTCAGGTGTAAACCCAGAAGCCCAGGTCAGACTGCAGCTAGCATGTAGCATGTGTAGCCATGGTTACCTGAGTGGACCCACGACGTTACGTGAGCGGAGCTGAGCAGTAATGTACAGAGCTGCGGCTGAGGCCAGCAGCTCCCTGCGGCTCTCTGTGTCCAGCTGGTGACCTTTGAACCCGTCAGGGTAGACCTCAGGCAGGAAGTTTGTGCTGATGTCACCGGAGATGAACCGAGGGTGCGTGATGATCTCCCTCAGCAGAGGGATGTTGTGGGTTACACCTGAGCACACCAGACCAGAGGTGTTTAACATAGCAGACCGGCCCAGATGCTGATGTGGCCAAATCTACCTCTGATCACATAGTGGTCCAGAGCGTCCTCCATCCTGGACAGAGCCTCAGTTCGGGTCGACCCATAGGTGACCAGCTGCAGACACAGAATGGATCAGTTACTGCTCCGCTCCGGAAGGTCAATCAGAGGCAATGAGTGTGTTTCCAATATCCGTCACCTTGGAGATCATAGGATCATAGTAGATACTGATGTCACTTCCTTCCTCAATGCCGCTGTCCACCCGAACCTGGTGGAGAACAGAGCCGGTTACTCAACGCCCACACTGAGGAACCAGGAAGTCACAGAGACAGAGGGTCATCAAGGTAACCAGGAAGTCAGAGACAGAGGGTCGCACAGGTAACCAGGAAGTCAGAGACAGAGGGTCGTCCAGGTAACCAGGAAGTCAGAGACAGAGGGTCATCCAGGTAACCAGGAAGTCAGAGACTTCCTGGTTACCTGGAAGTCTCTGACTTCCAGGTAACAGGAAGTCAGAGACAGAGGGTCGTCCAGGTAACCAGGAAGTCAGAGACAGAGGGTCGCACAGGTAACCAGGAAGTCAGAGACAGAGGGTCGTCCAGGTAACCAGGAAGTCAGAGACAGAGGGTCATCCAGGTAACCAGGAAGTCAGAGACAGAGGGTCGTCCAGGTAACCAGGAAGGCAACCTGACAACAACAGAAACTTACGTTGCTGAGGTTGAGAGGCTCCTGGTACTCAGACAGCCGTCCAATAGAGGGAAGACCGAAGGACTTATATGGGTCCTACAGGAAAACAGGCAGTAAGATGAACACCTGCTCACCCAGCAGAGCTCAGCAATAGTCCAGTGACTTCAACCAGCAAACTGCAAACTAACAGAGTAGATTCATATACATAATATGACCAGTTTTATACAGCAGCAACATTATGTCTGACTTCTCAAACCAAGCAGGATGTGAGCGTGTCACTGATCTTATGTATGAATTGTCTTTATTGGAGATTTGGTTGGATTTTTTTTTATTAATAAACAATATAGTTAGTGGCTATATGAACCAAACAGCAGCCGGTTCTGGGATGACCTCAGAGGTCCAGAGTGTCACTTACCTCTGCGTAAACACGGCTCTCTATGGCCCAGCCGTTGATGGGAATGTCCTTCTGCTGGTGCTGCAGCCGATAACCCTTGGCGACCCGGATCATCTGCTCCACCAGGTCCAGCCCCGTGATGCACTCAGTAATCGGATGCTCCACCTGAGGTTAAAGGTCAAACAGAGGAAAGATCAGGACAACAGAATAGTAGTCGGTCAACATTCACTTTAATATTGTCCCAGAATTACTGAACCACAGGTTAAACTACAAAAGATTTTCCTCTCAATATTCATTGATCCTCTTTGTTTTTATGTCTGTGGAGCTCAAACCAGAAGCATTACATGAGCAGATAGAGTGGGGAGCTCCTCCCTCTGGACCGGAGTGGACTTACCTGCAGTCGCGTGTTCATCTCCAGGAAGTAGAAGTTTTTCTTGGAGTCCACCAGGAACTCCACGGTACCAGCAGAGGAATACTTCACAGCCTTGGCCAGCTGCACTGCCTGCTCCCCCATGGCCCGCCGCGTGTCTGGGTCCAGGAAGGTACTGGAGTGGGGAGAAGGTTCAGTTCAATCATTCAGATTTTATATATATTTAGGATTTAATGTTAGGATGTCTTCTGAGGTCCAGAAGTACATTGTGGTTCTGCTGTTGCAAACCTCAGTCTGGCCATTTTGGCTTTTTTTCTTTTAAATTGTTTTGCTAAAATTCAGCTCTGGTAAAAAAAGAAGAGCCCACTGCACTGAACCTTACTGAAAACCTCCTGGTTATTCCACCAAATATTGATTTCTGAACTCTTCCTGAGTTAAAACATCAGTATTGTTGTTTCTAAATAAATATTAACTTGTTTTCTTTGCATTATTTGAGGTCTCAAAACACTCCATCTTCTTCATTTCTCATTTTCTACAAATAGAACATTTTTGCTTGGAATTTCAGAGACATGTTGTCAGTAGTTCATAGAATATCAATGTTCATTTTACTCAAACATAAACCTATAAGAAGTAAAATCAGAGAAACTGATAATTTTAAGTGGTCTCTTAATTTTTTCCAGAGGTATGTGTCTCCAAACTATATTTGGAGTCTAATGTAAGGATAACATTTACATACATGCTATGAAAATATCTATATTTCAGCCATGTTTCTGCCTTCCATTCAACTGTGAGTGTTGCCGTATTCAGGTTGCACAGATAGTCAAAAGCCAAAAACACACTGCACATGTCAGGCCTTCTGGCTGGAAAATGATAGACTGCAAAAGAGCTGAAGGGATAGAAAGTTGAAGATCCACACAGAAAAATCCAGTGGTTCCTAAATCCTTTTTAACTCCAGAACCAGCAGTCCTGGACCCGATGACGGAGGCCCACTGACCTGGGAGCCTCCTCCACCACCTTCTGGTTCCTCCTCTGGATGGAGCACTCCCTCTCATTCAGCCACAGGGCATTACCATGCTTATCAGCCAGCACCTGCAACACACACACATGCAGTCTTACGCTGCTATCTAAGTGGGGACTTTCCATTGACTTCCATTCATTTCTAAAGCCTAAACCTAACCTAACCCTAACCCTTTTCCTAACCCTAACCATCACACCTTAGTCCTAACTCTGACCCCTGACCCTAAAACAGGGTTTCTCCAAGAGGGGACCAGGCTTAGGTCCCCACTTGGCTACCGTTGGTCCCCACATGGTAGGGTGTGTTAGGAAAATTGTCCCCACATGGTATTATACACATGTGTACACACACACACACACACAAAACATTGTACTTCTGTACATACTGAGATATTAATATTAACCTCCAATCATTTTGGTAACTGGATTTATTCATAACCTAGGTATTTCTCCTATTCTCCTAATTCAAACCATTACTTGTCTATTGCTAACCTTAATTCACACATTACCTCTAAATCTAACTACACAGCAAATTCAAAAGTGTTAGATTCCCAGTGTAAGTGTTGTATGTTAAAAATACAGTGTCAATTCAACAACACGAGTGTTAGTTTCCCTAAAGAGTTCCCAAGAGTTAAATAAAAAGCAATCCAGTCCAGTGTTGATTTCTAAATTAACACCAAAAGTAACTCAGCCTGGTGTTGATTTAGAAGTCAACATCAGACAGTTCCTCCCAAGATTGCAACATATTTGTGACATCACTTCAGGGAAGTAGCTACAGGCTACTTCAGGGAAGTAGCTACAGGCTACCTACAGGCTACCTACCTGGACCTACAGACCAGTGGCCTGTAGGTCCAGGCCACTGGTCTGGACCTACAGGAGCCCAGATGCTCTGTCATCTCTGCTGGCAACCACTTCCTCCTGAAGGAGATCCAGTTGTTGTTCTGTTGATTCTCCTCATCGATTCTCCTCATCGTTCTCCATCATGTCAGTCATCATCTTCTTCTGTTCCCTGGGAAAAGTAATCAGATGTCATAGCTTATAGTACATAAATGTAGATAAGTAACTTACTTACTAATGTAGAAGTTACATACACAGAAGGAATTATTTAAAACAGACATGTTACTTCGCCAGCTGGAGATAGGCACCAGCAACTCCCGACCCCATTAAGGGACAAGGGTGCAAGAAAATGGATGGATGGAGACATGTTACTTTTGTGTATATATACACAAACACCTTTTTATCATCCAGACATACAGAATTATAAAAAACTGGAATAATTGTGTAAATTCAAGACAAAACGTAATTACTGTAAGTAAGTTTTAGACCTATGCAGACAGTCATGAATAAAATATCACTATTGTTTTCTTCATCCTTCCACTTCCGTGTTGCAGCAAGTTTGAAATGTTGCACCTTCATTTTTCTTCTCTCTTCGCTGTTCCGTCTGTCCGCGCTTTTGGCCAATCAGTGAACAGCAGTGACACTCGCATCACCCACCAAACCAGGCTGGCCCTGCTCTGAAGCAGGACTCTAAAGAGCAGGGCCCGCCCCAAATAATAGCTGGTGGAAAAGCTCCAAAAGCAAGCAAAGTCGAACTAAGGGGCATTAGTGCAGAACTTTACCCTTACCCCCAAAATCTGGTGCCCACAATGTAATGTGTTAGGAAAATGGTCCTTACAATGTATCAAATACAAGTCCACACACACATTTGTCCATACAGCTGTGTGGAAACGACATAAGCTTTAAGAGACATTCAGTGGAATGTCCTTTTTGCACTGACATGTAAAGCCCTTTGAATTGTCCTCTTGGCAAAATGAGCTATACAAACTAGACTTGCCTTGAATATGTTAGTGAAATCTCTACACAAACCTCAGTTTCTTTTGAAGAGAGAACCATAATTGATGATGCTGTTCACATATGACAGTGTTGTTCCCACTGGTGAATATGAGTGTTGAATTTGTGCCAAACATAATGACGGGAATTGTGGCCTAATATTCACTTTAACAGTGGATAACACATTGCATAACTGTTTGCAAGATCTTAGGCATGTCTGGACCTGTTCTTTGAAAGAAAAGGATTCAGTCTCTCAACCTTCGCTAACAGAAGTCTTAAAGTACATTGTGCGCTCAGATAACAGCTTATTTTGATTAATAAGAAATGAGGAGAAATTAAAAATTCCATCTTGAATTTTTAAGCTGGAATTATACATTCTAAATGTTGCTGCAGTTTTTCCTCAGATTTAGACCTCAGAAACTTTTCAAGAATCTGAAATCTATTTATCATTCATTGGTTTGTGCCTGTTTTTCTTCGTTTTATGTACTGATGGTTATGTAGAAGCAGCATGATCTGCTCAGTAACCCACACTAAGCCATATTTATCTTTCTGGGTAAGGAGATATATTGCTCCCATGGTATAAAGAAGTCTTGAAAACCCGTCATCTTGAAAGTCTTGTGAGCCTGAACTGTGCTCTTAACCCGCTGGTTTACATGTGTGCTCAGTTCAGGCAGAGCAGCAGCAATGTGGACAAATGTTCAGTTTTTGTTTCAAGCTGAAATCCAGCTCTAAAAGAGTACTACACACTGAGGAAGAAGCTGAAAGTGGTTTACGACATGTTTTTTAGTTTTTTTATTGATTGTTTCATGAGTAAAATTTTTGTTCCCTTCTGTTTGCTTTGTATTTGTCTAACTTGTTGACTTTTTCTGCAATCATGTATAAAATATTACTAGTTAATATTAATAGTTACTTAAGAAATTAAGTGAAACCAGTTTCACTATCACTGCTGTACTGGAATAACTGTGTGAGAAGGAAGATGGTCTTTTTAACTTGTCATTTAATTCATTGTTGTTTTTTTTGTTCCTATGCATACATGGTCAAAATTATATCTTTGAAAAAGTATTTATCTTCTTGCATATTTTTGTCTGTTCTTTCTTTTTTGTCACAAATTGTGATAATCAAACATAATAATAAAATGTGGTAAAATACAAATATAATCTGAGTAAAGACAAATGGAATTTTCAAACTATGTTTTTATTAAAATCGTGTTAAAAAGTTATTCCCTTCCCAACCCAACAACTGGTTTGGTCTTTTTTTCCCTGGGTTTCAGCTACTGCCGTGGTGGTGCTGGATTTTTATTTTTGTCTTTTAATTGTGGTGTTTAATTTATGGATCATTCTTCTCTTCAATTTTTTGATATGGCTTCATAATGTGAGGTCTAACAAGTTTTATGTATTACAACTTGAGTTTTTGTTAAAAGAGGTTTTAAAGTACATTGTGTGACACTGATTTAATAAGAAATCGAGTGTCAGGACTGCACACAAACACATTATTAAACTCTTCACTTTTACTTGAACTTTTAAGCTGGACATTTTAATGCATGAAGTTGATAAGAAATTCTGATTTCCTAAGATATCTGAAAACAACTTATCATTTAATGATTTGTGTCAGTCTTTCTTTTATGTGCTGTTATCTGGGAGCAGCATGATATGTTACAGTTTTGGGCTGGAAGCCAAATTTAGTTGTGAAACCAAACCTACTTTCCAGGAATCAAAGTTAACGCCCTTTTAGGCTTGAGGTATTTTCTGTACTATTATGTTGCTTTCATCTGAAAGGCTGTTGGGCGTGTCTGCCGCTTTGCTGATGTTTAAGGAGGAACCCATCTAGGTTGTTTTCTCACTTGCTATCTTTATTTTGTGAGCTGAGCCTCTGAAGAGAAGGGCAGAAAGGACTTGTTTCTGGAAGGCAAAATGACTATAAACAACTGTACGAAACTGGATGAGGAATTACTCACCAATAACAATGGACTCCCTATTTTTTACGTCTTTACATTTGTTGTTGGATTTATCCTGAATGCTTGTGGAATGTTGTGCTTGGCGAATAACTGGAACAAACTTCGGATTATTAACGTCTTTTTTCTGAACCTCGGATTAACGAACCTGTTGTTTTTGCTCACTCGGCCCTTTATGATTGTGTACTACTTTAAAACGGCTACATGGACCTTTGGAGAACCTTTCTGCAAGGTGACAAGATTCTGCTTTAGACTGAATTTATACGGCAGCATCGGATTCATCACATGTATCAGTGTGTATCGGTACCTGGCCATCGTCCATCCAATCAAAATGATGGGGAAATTAACTGTGATTCAAGTGGTCATCTCTGTCGTGGTGTGGATTCTGGCGAGTGTTGGAAGTCTTCCAGATGTAATCTACCCCAAACAATCAGGGAACAATGAAACATGTCTTCCTGCCACTGATGAAAAACACATTGAGGGATACTTTAACTACAACCTCATCTGGACATTCTTTGGATTCTGCGTCCCTTTCATCATCATTGCAGGCTGCTATGGACATGTGGCTCTTGTCATCAGCCGCTCAAAACTGATGAATAAGAGCCAGAAACGAAAAATTCTAAGACCGTTGGTTATTTTGATTCTTCTCTTCTCATTTTGTTACACACCCTACCTTGTTTTGAAGAACCTCAGTGTGTATGCCAAATATGTGGGTTTTAAGAAGCCACCTTGCCCCGCATGGTATGATGAAGTCTTTACTGTACGCCATATCAGTCGTGGTCTTGTGAGCCTGAACTGTGCTCTTAATCCTCTGATTTACATGTATTTTAATGAGGACATGAGTGCTCAGTTCAGCCAGCTGCAGCAGCGATGTTGGCAGAATTGCTGTTCCAAGCTGAAATCCTGCTCTGAACCAGTACCACACACTGACGATGAAGTTGAAAGTGCTTTATGACATGTCTTTTTCCCCCCCTTTTTTTTTACTGACCATGTCACGAGTGAAATTTTTGCCCACTATGCTTTGTATTCATCTAATTTGTTGCCTCCTTCTCATAGATGCTAGAGAATTAATAATTACATAAGAAATTAAGCAAAACCAGTTTCACTATCACTGCTGTACTGCAATAACAATATGAGAAGGATGAAAGTCTTTTTAACACATTTCATGGAATTCATTGTTATATTTTTGTCTCTATCCACACTTGGTCAAAATTATAAAATTTTGAAAAGTATTTACCTTCTCACATATTTCTTCTGTTCCTTCTTTTTTGTCACAGTCAAATTGTGATCATCAAACTCATAATAAAATGTAAAAAACAACTTTTAAGTGTAGCATCAATTTGAAGTGTTATATCCCTGATATATCTGTTCTATTTTAATAATTGATTATTAAAATTAAAATTTTAATAATCTGTTCTATTAATCAGGCCATCGAACCAGTGGTTTGTATAGACAAAATTTTAAAATATAGCATTTAATTTTGGGGAGTAGAATGGTTGTGTTAAAACTTATCCTTAAGGGAGGCATGATAGAAAATAATTGAGAAAGAACGGTCCTAGTGGTGGGAGGAGCAGTATGCTTGGACAGGATGACGGGAGGCGGGGGACTTTCTTAATCAATACATTTATTGGTCACCACTCATCATATGTTTCAGTCTTTTTGTCAGGGATGCTCCGATCAGGTTTGTTGCTGCCGATTCCAACACCGATCATCCACGAGGACGATCACCAATTACTGCTGATCGCCTTGAATGACTTAATTTTTTGATTTAGGTATAAATGATATTACACTATCTGGCAAAATGGAAAAACTATCTGGCAGTAAATTTACCTAATTTAGACATAATAGAAATATTTTAATACATACCTGAAATCTTTTTTTTTAAGTGACATACTGCAGCTGCAGATGTTGAGGTTGAGTGGTCTGTGAAATATGACTACCAGTAACATAGCGGCGATCCAACAGCGAGAGCAGATCCCAGCATCTACACCACCAGTGTTTCACATTCAAAATTATGCAACCTGCTAACAAACCCTCTGACATGCAAGGGTCTTGTGGTAATTTTTATTTAAGCTGATAATTGTGGTCACAGCTAAGCTTGAGCTCAAAGAGAAACTTATTTAGCTTGTGTTTGTCGACTCCATTTTCATTTTATAAGCTGAGCTTCAGAGGAGAAGAGCTGATCTGACTTGCCTGGAAGACAGAATGACTACATCCAACTGCACTGAACCCCTTGAGAAAATATTTAGACACATAATCATGCCTGCTCTCTTCGTCTTGGTGTTTGTTGTTGGATTGGTCCTGAATGTATGGCAGGGTTTCCCCCAGTCTATTATAGGCCTGGCGGCCCGCCATGCTTTACTAGCGCCACTGCCAGGCTAAGTCTTTCTTGTTTTTTTTAATGAAAATAAAATTTAAAAATCACCTTTTTTTTAAGCCGGATTGCAAGTGTTTCTGTTGCTCCGAGCGTTTCACTATCAGAGCTGATTTATTCCTAAAAGATAGGTTTATAGAAGATATGTTTATAGTTTATGCATTTAAAGCCAGACCAATCAGACCGCTGGGCCTCGGCGCATTGCCTCGCGCTGCAGCAGCTGGATGTCTAAAGTTAACCTCAGCGCGGATCCCACTCCTCCTTTCACTCGAGCTGGACTCAGGCTGACCGCTATGGATATTTACATCAACCCCCTGTGAGGAATTATGATTAGTTATAAGGAGTTATTGATTAAGGTAAGAGTTTAAACCCACAGCGTTAGCTCTGGTTGCGCAGCTCTACGTGAACCGCAGGAATAATGTGTAGGAGCGGTGAGAGTAATGTAAATTTGTGAACAAAACATGCGGCGTTTACATCTCAATAGGCTGCCCAGTGTTTGGCCCTGTCTTCCTAGTTAGCCAGTGCCTTAGCGGCTAACGACCCAGTGCTAATCACTCACCGTGCAGGTTTAACCCGGTGAGGAGCTTTCGCACTGTCCTCGCAGTCACGCTGATTTTTTTTTTGGCTCTAGTGGCCTTTATTTGATAGTTAATTGACAGGAAAGTGGGTAATGATAGAAGGGAAAAGACATGCAGCAAATGTTGCCAAGGCCGGGAATCGAACCTGCGACGGCTGCGTCGAGGACAAAGGCCTCTTCCATATGTGGGTTGTGCTGAATCCCTGCGCCACCATAGCACATAAACTATGAATATTGTTCTTTGAACTTCTACAAAGTAAACTTACCAGCTCCTTAAAATCTTGCATATAAATGTTAAATAATTTCAAGTCTTTTAATTTATACATGTTGAAACCATTATGTCAAATTTAGCAGCAATACTAATCTCAATAAACAAATGCTACGTTTATATATCTCTGGTCTATGTTAAAATATTAGCATTTATGGGGTCCCTGAAACCCTGGGGGGCCCGATAGAGCTGCTGACTTAATTTGGATTTAACAGAAGTGCAAATAATTGATATCAATTTTAATTGTATGTTTTGATTTGTTGTTTTTAAGACTAGTGGTGGCTTTATATAGCCGTTCACTGACGATGTTTTCCCATAACATATAATTACCCAGTGATTTTTTTTTAACTTTTATTGTCTAACATCTTTTAATACAAAAACATGGTGGACCGCCGGTGGACCGCCTCGGCGCCCCGACCACCGGGCTTAGCAAGTTTTCTGGGGGAAACCCTGTATGGGGATTGAAGTCTCTGAGATACAACTGGAAGAAATTATCTGGCTGGAACATCCTTGTTCTTAACCTGGAACTAGCAGACATGTTTTATCTGCTGACTCATCCCTTTCTCATGTGTACTACTTAAAGAGAGTAAATGGATCTTTGGAGAACATTTCTGCTTCGTAACAAGATTCAGCTTTAAACTGAATTTGTACAATAGTATTGGATTCCTCACCTGTGTAAGTGTTTACCGGTACCTGCCATCGTTCAGCCAATGAGAGTGATGGGGAAATTAACTACGACTCGCTCTGTGGTCACTACTGTCCTGGTGTGGATTCTAGTAAGTGCTCAAAGTTTACCAGACTTGTTCTTCCATAAATATTTAGTGAGCAAGACAGAACAATGCCTTGATGCAACTAATCTGACAAATGCTGATAATAACCTGATCTACACCTTCTGTTATAAATTATAAATCTACCACAATGAAATCCTCATTTTATTATTTTTTTTAGCAGATTCAACTATTGGTAATATCACTGTGTCAAAGACCAAGAAATCTTCAATGTCAGTGAAGGTTAGAAATCTAAGAACACTGTGAAGCATGACGGTGGTAGCATCCACCACCAATTCAAGCTTTTTTTTATGTTGCAAAATGTTGATTATAAACAATTTTTAAGTTTTACTATGCATAATCAGCCCAACATGAAAAGGTTTTAAATTATTTCTTTATTTTTTATATTCATGAAAATAGTTGAATGTACATTTCTGATCCTTGATCTGTTTTATTCACATAAAATAAGAAGATAAAAATTAACAAAACTTTCATGATCAGAAAGTTTGAGCTTAAAGCTGTTTAACACCAATGTTTGAAAAATGATAAATATGTCATTTAAAAACACAAACATCCTGTTCTTGGGTCTGCAACAAGAAAGAAACAGCTGCATTGTTAGAGGTTTGCATATTCTCATCTTGGGTATGACTATTGCATTAATTTAGGCCTTTTATTGTTTATTTAAATTATTCCTATTTTCAGGGTGGACTGATAAGTTTCAAAACTTATCAGAAAAGTTTGTAGAGTTTGTGGATTTTCTCTAATCCACAGATGATCTAATGTGCTCTGGCAGTAAATACAATCCTTAAATGACACTACATAGCAAAAACACAAAATACCACCAAGTATCTTTGTCTAGTTTCTTGTGGAAACATCTTAGTACTCTTGAAATTCACTTTAAGCAAGACATTTTTTCCATAAGTAAAAAATAAGTATGCCAGTGGAACTAGTAGTTATGATCAATATTCAAGAATTATTGACGTAAAACAAGCTCATGTACCTTGCTGAAGAGTTACTTGTAAATTGAGACAAAATTAGACAATTGACAAAACTACTGGGTAAGACTTTGTGCTTTTGCGCATCAAGA
This sequence comes from Micropoecilia bifurca, assembly GCA_903067075.1. Taxonomy (NCBI): domain Eukaryota; kingdom Metazoa; phylum Chordata; class Actinopteri; order Cyprinodontiformes; family Poeciliidae; genus Micropoecilia; species Micropoecilia bifurca. The sequence continues at coordinate 919 of CAEGAF010168185.1, read as the reverse complement.
CAAAATGACTTGATGATGGTCACACACAGGGCGACCATTACGGTCTTCACAGAATAAACTTGCTTTGGGAGCCATGGCTGTGCCTGTAACAGGCTGGTTATCAGAAGATCTATGGTTTTGCTCAGAAAGGACTATGATTGTGTTTAAAGATGCATATGAAACATCAAAACTGTGCATAAGGTATTTTGTTTTAAAGTTGAAAAGTTATTCACAATATCTTAAAAATGTTCTGCCACCAACATTTTTAAGATATTGTGGTTTAATATTTTAATAAACTTAAAATCCAGGTCCTTTGATCTGAAATTTTTAGTGCATCCAGTAGCCTGTATCCAATAAGATACAGGCTACTTGCACTAAATATTTTATTAATAATATCACTACTGTCATTGTTGTTGCTTTTATGATCACTGAATTGTTAGTTTCCAGGACACAGAAAAGCCTGAAATTATTTTTATATGTGTATTATGACTGAAATATTCTTTGAGCTGTCAAAATGATTGGAAAAGCACTATAGAAGTTCAGTACATTCCCCATTTTACCGTTTAACCAACACTCAACTTAAATTAGGAAGGCAGTGGCCAATCTGAACAGGTTAAACATTTTAATTCAAACTGACTGTTAAAAAACTTTCAGTCACTAGGTGGCAGCAGTGTCAAAACTAGTCAATAGGGAGTTCATAAATTGAAGTTCAAGATTTAAAACCATAAAATGAGCAGCAATGACTTGAATTTTAAGTTGTTGCTGCTCATTTTAACAATCTATTCTATTAATCAGGTCATAGAATGATCATGTCAGTGGTTTGTATAGACAGATGATTAGATATCAGATGTTTTGTAGCATTTCATTTCCAGGAGTAAAATGATTGCGGGGGGGGGGGGGGGGGGGGGGGGGGGGGGGGGGGGGGGGGGGGGGGGGGGGG